>JAZHYW010010343.1:0-73711 GCA_037355805.1 Ixodes ricinus
CGGCTGGAGATGAACGACATGTACCACTTTAGGTCGTGGCTGGCGGCGTCCTGGTGGTCAGGTTCTGTCAGGATGAACCTCACAGTTCAAGTCCCCAAGGCAGCAAATAAGTTTTAATGGCCCCAAGTACCGTTTTAGCAGTTTATCACTGAGACCACGGCGAGGAAAAGGTGTCCACATCCGCAACATGTCTGCAGGCCGGAAAGATTCGTCACGACGGCGGAGGTTGTACCGGCCAGCGTCGACACGTCGTTGGTCTCGAATCCAAAGTTGGGCAAGCTGGCGGACATTGTCTCCCTTCAAGTGACCACTTGGCATCGTCAGCTCCGTTTTCAAGAAGTTCACGGGGCAGCATTAACTCGAGTATCGTCTTTAACTTTCTTCCATGCACCAGCTTAATTGGTGTCACTCTGGTGGACTCCTGAACCGCCATGCTGTAGGCAAACCTGACGCAGGGCAAAACCTCGTCCCGGTACCACGTCGTGTACCCTGCGTCGACATACATTGAGATCTTGTCGGCCACGGTCATGTTGAGCTGCTGCGTTAGCCTGTTGGTTTGCTTGTGATAAGGAGTGGTTTAACGTTGGCTGACTGGGCCGAAGACTCGTTCGCGACAGATGCGTCGGAAACGCTGTTCTTTGGTCTGTAGTTACGATTTTCGGCGCTCCGTGACGAAGAACGATAAACTCAACAAACAACTTGACCACTGGCACAGCAGTCTCACACGGAAAGGCTTTTGTTTCGGCGTATCGTCTGAGATAATCTCTGCTGACGATTATCCATCGATTCTTTGTCGTCGGCGGTGGGAATGGATCCAGCAGATCTATTTTAATCTGCTGGAACGGTGAAGTCGAGTGAGAAATCGATCGGAGGAGTCCTGCTGGCTTTGTCGGCAATACCTTGCGTCGCTGTGACCCATGGCACGATCCTAGTGTACATATTGAATGGATTTCGGCCGGATCCCGAAGCTCCTGAAGTGAAGTAATTGAAGATTTTCATGCGGTTGGGTAAAAAACATATTTGGGGTCCTGAGCTGAGTTCACTCGCGACCGTCGAACAATTCGCGACGGAGGCCAGGAACATCGAACGTGCTCTCCAGGCACGAGCCGCGAGCTACCAGCGACTGCCTGGCGTCGTTTCATCCTCGTCATCCAGCTGCTACCTCGGTACCAGTACATCGGACATGCGACAGATCGAGTCAGGACATCGTCTAAGAGGAGACCCGCAAGTTTCGCACCGCTGCTGAGCTTTCGACCTCGCCTTCAATCGTCATGATCGTACGAGACGAGGTCCACCAGGCCTTGCAGCCGGAAGCTCCCGTCAACGTGGCCGCCCCGGAGGAGCCGACGTTGCCCTACGCCGGCACGACCCGACGACCGCCACCTGTTGCCCGCCAGTACCCGGCTCCTCCTCGACGCAACACGCCTGCTGGACCCCGGTACGCTCGGCGCTAGGAGAAACGACCCGATTACGTCCGCCCAGAACAGTCGCCGCCAATTAAGGCGGACGTCTTGAGTACGGCTGACCGACGCACGTTATGCTACAGCTTCGGGGAAGGCGAACGTATTTATTGCCCATGCCCCTACCGTCAACTTGGGCTGCGTGGGTTCCTGTCGTACGACGCATGCTCACTATACGGTGAGCGCCCACAAAAAAGCGACGAGTGTCTTCGCCATCTACAGTTTCCTGCACCCACTTCACCCCGAAAAGAACTGATCTCGCCCACCTCGCCGGGAAGGCCTAGGCGAGGCAATACCGAGAGGTGGTATTACCGAGGATGAACAACGCAAAGACCCTACACGAACTTCAGAGGACTTCCATGGTTCCAACGAGACACATCGAAACGACACTCCAGTGAAATGTCAAATAACCTCGAAGTTGGTATCGACGGACACGACACGAAGGCGCCCATGGACACCAGAGCCGGCTTATTTGTTCTAATAGGAAGTTCTCTCACCACCTTCGAAAAGTGAAGACGCCGTGGGATTGTCCACAAATTGGAACCGCCGAAAGATACCTCATCACGCCTGTAGGAAGGTGCACGTCTCGCGTCCAGTTCCGAGGTGAGAGGTGGCCAGTTAAATTTGTGCTCCTCGGTGACTGTGAGAGGAACGTCATTTTCGGTATGAACTTTCTGCCTGAATATGGCGCCGACCTGGGAGCAAACAAGTTTACACCCCAGAAACCTTTCTTCACGGTGGATGATCCTGAAATGCCGTCAGCCGCTTTCCGTGCCCTCTCCGACCATGTGTACTTGCCACTGCGGTCGAGTGTTTATGTGGGTGTCGGAACGGACGGAGCCACCTGCGGCGAAGCTCTGTCTGATGAAATTATTCAGCTGCTCCTTGGGAGAGGAATCTGCGTTGCGAGTGGGAGTGCGAAAGTACAAGACAGGCGCGCTGTGGTGCTTGTAACAGACTTCCGACAGGAGCAACAGCACCTTACGAAAGGTACTGCTGTGGGCCACGTCGATGAACTCTGGAACACAGCCGCAGTCACCCTCTATCTCTGAAAGCATATCACCATCGCCGCACGAGTGTACTCCGTCCTTGGAGGTCGACAGCGACCCGAGGCTCGCAGCTCCTCAACATCAACAGCTGAGCGACGTTCTCACCGAGTGTAGCGACTGTTTCGGCACGTCAGTAGGAGGAGCGCCAAACAGCGATCACGAATCATCGCTTTGTTAACGTCACCGACGCGCCACCAGCCCTTCAAGCTCCTCGTGTTCCCAGGTGATCTCCCTCCCAAGTACTCACGAAGCCCGACGCTGCCTAACCTCGGCAGTAAAAAAAGAAACAAAAGAACGGCGTATTTTTAATGCGAAAGCATTAATGGGCAACTGCGGCCAAAATTCAAAAGGAAGTAAATTACTGGTATCGCTTTAGTGACACAAAAATACGACCCCAGCCAAAATATTACGTTAAGGGGACGCCGCATTCCCAACTAATGCCGATAATAAAAATGCGACCCGCTGCGAGCAGCCGCTCCTCGGCGGGCCGCCAGCGGGTCAGCGATCGCTATAGCAACCTTGGGCTGTAACGTCATGGTCGTTCTCTTTTTTTCCCCGGTCCGGACGGGTTTACCCGTTGCGCGGTCGAGCAGCGTAAAGTGCGCTTCTTAGAGACGCCACCGCCGCTACTTCGGCTAGTGATTGGCGTGTTTAGCCGTTGCTTTTATCTGCAGCCCGTGTAGCTTCGGTATAGCCTTTTGTTTATTTGCTTATGAGGACATCAAGGCTCGTTTTAGCGAGCAACTCGGTACGCACTGGCGCGCATCGTGGTGTCAGACAGAAGCACTTTCCCTGCGAAGTTCGTCAGCAGGTGGCAGTGGGTCATGCGCATATGGGTTAAGGCTCCAGACTATCGTCGTCTTCGATGTCTTCACTAAACAACGTGTCATGCTGAAAAAAAAAACGAAGTCTGTTCAGTTTGGAAATCGGCACACGACCTTGATGCGGGGATTCAAAATCAAATGCTTTATTTATCCCATTTGGAGAAAGGAGGCAGAGATATAAAAGCAACATTTGTGGGTTGTCGATATACGTCCTGCATTAAATTAGTGAAAAGGATGATTCCAGCCGAACCACAGTGAAGATGTAAGGTAAAACATGCAGTCAACATAGCAATGAACTTCGCATTACTAAGTGGCATGTCGTACACAAAAGGTAAACATGATAAAAGTATCCAGATCAATAAAGCGGTCAATGTCAAGTGCAGTGTTGAACATGGAGCATTCACGCTCCGTTGAATGGGGGAATGGTGGGCATGTAGACTACAACCACTAACCTAGCTCCAATCACAAGATTTTGTGTTTTGTTTCGTTTTGTAACTTTTGAGTACGCGCCAAGGCCTTTTTTTGATAATTTCACAAATGAGATCCACTACCTAGACGAACTTATGTGGTAAATTACAGTGTCGTAGCTTACGAATTCGCTTTTTACGCGCCTGAGGAAAAAAACGAAACAACAAACGTATACAGCCCAGCACACGCGTGTTTGGACGCCTAGGCCCGCGCCGGAAAGCCCCAAAGCTTCGTGTCTGGGACTGACCCCCAGCGCGAAAACGAGTACGGACGAGCTCACGCACGGGCGACGGCCCCCGAGTACTGTACGTCACTGGCAGCGCGGCGTAGAGCAATGCCGCTCCATCCACGGAGCCCCGATGACCATTTAGGCCTAGAGAGTACAAAGTAAAGCCGCGTTCCACCGCTCATACAAACAACAACAAACAATCGGGTATTATTCCGCAGAAAGTTACTTCCGCCGTTTTAGCGAAATAAACGACTACGGTATTGATATTGGCGTACACCATAACCGTAGTCGAAGCGGAGGAGTTGTGAGATCGGCGTCCTACACCGGCGACCGAACAAGTTCACTCGCCTGCCAGTCGCTAGCTTTTGGGTACACGCACTAAGTCTTGCTACATACGCTGGATAGCTACCACGTATGCAGAATTAAAACGAAAGCAGCTTACTTTTTATCTTTAAGTTTCTAGCGCAACAGAAATAGGTGCCGCTTCGACCGCGTACTCGTTGAGCGAGAACGACCATGACTGTCAAGTCCGCCTAGCGGCTGATTTCCAGTGTTGCCGGTCCTCGAGTGGCGAGTTTCGGTTTTGTCGACCGCGCCCCAAACATGAAGTTTGAGGCGTCGATATCTTTAAAACTACGCACAATACCGAGAAAAAAATACACCTTGTAATTCAGGGACGCTGACTGCGCTAAAAACAGTCGTAATTTAAAAATCGAAACTATGGACCGGAGTTACCCTTTAACTGTCTCATCGAGCGAGCTGACGTCATCAGTTTGAAGCGCGAAAACGGCACATAGTTTCCCCGATCCTTCGGTTCCATTGGCTGGCGCGCGTCGACGGGGCTCCCATTGGCCGCTGCGCTCGTCAGTTTCCACGACCGCTCACCCCATGGCGCTGCGTGTCCATCAGCGCACCGTTGCTCTCCTGGGCACGGAGCGTCCAAGGTCAACGTGCCCAGGGGAGCGCACGCGCTGACCGGCGACGAAAAGTGGGCAGCAGATGATAAAGGGAGCGGACGAGCGGCTTGCATGCTTTCGCATTCACAACGCATAAGGAATGCTTAGGTGTACCTCGATCTTTTTTTTGTCTTTTTTTTATAATATACGAAAAAGTAACGCTTTCATTGTCGAACTTGTGCCGAAAACGAAAGAAAGAACGAGCGTCGAGATAACGGAAGCAATCGTCGGGGTATCGGCGCGAAAGCTTGCTTGAGCGAGACTGGCTCGGCAAGGCCATGCGGGCTTCCATATCTACAACTACGTTATCTGGAATATTCCGCCTCGCATTATTCGAGCGCGGAACATTCGGGGTAAGGGTAGACAACGATCTTCTATAGTTTGTCTCATCCTACGATGGACTAAAGGCCAAAGCCACGGGCCGCCAGGTCCAATCACGTTCCACGCTACACTATGACATGCCTAGCATTGATTAGGGGTGGACGAATAATGCTCCGAAACCAAAAACGCTGCATCATTTCTATAGCTTCGACACTGCAAACAGCCTCTTTTTTGCAATGTAAAATTGTTGAGTCACTCAGTGCTATTTCGATTCGAACCACTGTCCGCCCATCCCCATCAGTGATCCGAGACGCGAGCACTGATACGTGCATCAAAGCGCAATACGCAATTTCTAAGTGGCTCGTGATTGGATCTGGCGGTCCGTAGCTTTTGTCTTTGAGTCCATCGTAGGATGAGACGACATATAAAAAGATGAAATAGAACCAATTGACAAACGTTATGGCAAACGCCGGCCATCGAATCCCGGACGCCTGGGTGAGAGCCACGTGCCATAGCCTCCTCTCTGCTCACGAAGCCTGGCAGTTCGACGACGGAGCCATAGAGTGCTCGGTCGCAGATTTGGAGCGCGCGTATCTGGTAGCACAAAGCATCAAGGAGCCATTTCTCAGGGAACCTGGACGTCAGCGCGCAGCTTGCTCAGCAGCGAGGACCCGAAACACACCTTCTCCTCATCGCGTCTCGCGGCTGCGTCTCGCGGCAGTGGCGAGACGCTGCGTTTAGGCGTCTCGCCGCAGCGTGGCTCCAGTCACGTGGCTCTCCACTCATCCGTTGTCTGCCGCTCCACCTTTTCCATTTCGGTGGCCGCTTCTTGTGGCGATCTGCCAGGCTTTGTCAGTATATAGGAGGCTATGCCCGTGTGATCCCTCTCAGTCACACATGCGCAATATCGAGACGAGTGCCATGATGAGACGCCTGTACTAAAGAATCAAACACGCAGCCTAGAAAGTTGTGAGAGCGTCAGTCCGACGCTTGCGGCCTCCGACTGCAAACAGAGCGCCGATTAAGGTCACACCATATATAACAATCAACACAAACTGAGGCTAACCAAACCCCAGAACGAAGAGCCAGAAAATGAATGGGAGAGCAAGTTCCAATCGGTCAAAGCGCGAGCCCGAGACCCCATCAATTGCATTTCGAACGCAAGGAGACAAGGATACGTAAATATTATTCTATTACTTTCGTTTTATTTTTTTTTGTAAGGCCGGATTTGCGTTTGTTGCATGAGTAGTAATTTTAGCGTACCCCTGCGCTTCCCACGTGCTTCAAGTCTTTATAACGTTGACTGATTTAGGGGTTTTCGATGACTCCCAGCATGTTTGTAATTTGAGACCATATATTTATTTTCACCAATTAACAAGTTGATTAGTCGAATTTATACAAGTATTAGACTGAATAAAATATCTGTTTATTGTTCCCGAAAAAAAAATTTTTTTTTCATTCGGTATATATGTATGGATAGAATGTATCCATATCTTTGTGCGCTGCAGTCTTGAAATGAGACGAATACAAGAGCATCATCTAAATCCTGAGAAACGTGTCTCAAGATTTAGATTATGATGTTTCCCGACTTAGTCGCCTTCAAAGTTTCGCTTCTTGGAACAAAATAGACCTGGCCTTTATGAGTGCCTTCTATGATAAAATATTGTTTGCAATTTTCGGTATTTCAATTCAGGCTTACCTCCGGTTGCACACCTTCTCGCTTTGCAGATCCAAGATAAAAGAAGACATCGCTCAGTCCAAGTGCGGTGGCGTGCTTATTTGCCAGATACAAAACCGCTGATCTTCACGATGTATACAGAGCCCGACCCACTTATGTGCCAATGCCCCCTGGACTTCTCATGGCGGCTCAGTGCTTGACCCAAATGGACGCTTTCAACGAGTACGCATTTACTTTTAAGAAATCTGCACAAACGCAGAAAAAAACTATATAACTCTAACTTATGATTAAAGCGTTATAATATACTGTGATTAGGATCAATTCTAATCGAAATGATTACAGCTCGCCTTGTATACGTGACACCGAAACTATTTTCTAGCTTTCGTTAAACTAATCGTTCGAAATGTTCCGCCCCTGATACTGGTTCTTTTCTTTTTTCGGAACGAAGTTTTTTATATTTTTTCCACAGCCTCTGGTTTTACACAATGTGGTCATTTGTGCCAAATGCAGCCTTAGTAATTAACCGCAATGGCAAGAGTGACCTATAGTGGCATCGGTACATACGCATCTGAAACATCGTGCTTTGTCTCATCTCAGACGGTTTTGGCGATAAAAACGTTTATTTCTGCCTCTTATTTACCGGGCTTCCTCCTAAGAGAGCGTCAATCTGCCCTCAAAGTGTTAAAAACAAACGACGTACGGAGGGTATTTATAGTGCACCACAGTTCTCGCGCTCATAATGCACGTGCAGATAGAATTTTTAGGGGATACACACTGGGATTTATCATTAACACGGTCGCTGGACGTCTTGATGCTCATAGCGGTCATTACTTAGTTAACTGTTCGGGATCATGTTGTGGTTTTGTTTACTTTCTGAGCCTTATATCTCGGCAGAATATGCAGCTCCGTTTCTCTACTGTTCGATGGCCTCATCTCTTTGAAACCAGCGCACAACCGTACCGCCATCGAATGTTCAACTTACACTGAACGCAGAAAAAAGCTGAAAAAGTATTTCTTACGGTTTATTTTTTTCTGCGCTACTAGCCTCTCAAGTACAGCGCGTTGTTTCTGATACACGTCATGATTATTAGCCGATCTTACATACTGCAACCGCGTCTTTTGAACGATAATGGTGAAATTACAAACATGTATTTGGGAAACATCAATTTGGGCATCACAAAGTTTTCCTTTTAACTGTCATAATTTCGGCTGGAAACAAGAAATGCGGGGGTGCAAGCGTAGGCGATCTTTCCCTCCATCGAGCCGTAAAAGCAGCCTGGCGCAAAAGCGAATCAATCGCAAACTTTCCCGCGGCAAGTTCGGCGTCGCTGCGGGTTATTAAGGAGTTTTTTGTATTGCGTATAGGAGCAAACGCAAAGCGCTGTGCGTTTTGCACGAGTTTTGCGTGCTTCCACGTTGCTCAGGCGCGCCGTCGCCATTCAAAAGTCTAAGACGGTAGTTTGGGCTCCCCGCCTAGGGCAGGGTAGAACACGTGGCAACGCCAACGACAAACGCACGGTGCTTGCGTTCGCTTGTATACGCGATAACTAAATCCCGCTATTATCGTGCGCACCCGACAACACGCGCACAAAAAATTGCGGAGTCCGCAGTAGGTGCATGCAGACGACCCGGAAGTGAAGGGCGCCGCAACAAGCGCCGGAGTCTACTTGTCTCGACGACGCCTATGCATGTAAGCTTTATGAAGCGTTCGACACGGGGCTCTGATAGCACCGCGGGCCGCACGCATTGCAATAATTGCATTGCATTCAGAATCGTAACTCATATTAATCAGTCATCATAGCGCCCTATCGAAAGTTGTTGATCGTCACGGAGATTTGAATTCCTCTTCCCCAAATCGCAACTTGAGGCAAGCGTGCATTGTACTTTGACCCACTGCGCGCGTTACAGAATGGCCCCCTGTGTACACTAACTACACACACTTGCTGATTGGAACTGTAACATATTCATTTTTTAAAAAGTCGTAAAGGTAGCACTTATGCGGTGGGTGCAGGTGAAGTACGTGGCAAGGGGGACATAATACAGGGGCCTGTCGTCCCGACAAGTCAGATAATTCTCTACAGTTTCCCAGGTTGCACATGAAGGTTGGGCAGATGTGGGCCCCATGCGGGGCAAGGTGGGCTGGGGCTGCCCCTGCAAAAAACCCGCGTGATGGCTCACGTCGGTTCGATCGGAATTCTCGAGAGACTCAGACAGTGGCGTTTATAGCTTCAGAAGTTACCTCTGCCGTTCATATACCTCTTTTTTGTCATTATCCTGGGACGACGGCACTGCTGACGGAACGCCACAATCCAGGGCATTGATCTTTGTTCTGGTCGCTACAGTTCTCTGAAAGACAGCTACATCATAAACAATTTCCTATTACACAACAGTAGATCTAGTATATTTTCGCCTCTACTTGGGAACTGAATACAAATTGCACGAAGCCATAAGTTGTTCAAATATCGTCGAATTCAGCATAAACAGCCCCACTTGGCACATAAGTGTCATCACCTTGCCATTTTAGCTTTGGGAGATTAAAACTTTGCCAAACAATCTGCTCGTCAGGTTAGACAGAAACAAAATTACTCAAAGCCTGAAGGAGGAGGGAGGGAGGGGGGGGGTAGAATAATTCTGTGTCCATATCTTCTTTATGTAGGAAATACCGGGTGTTTCAGCGAAGACTCAAGGATCCATAAAATACAGGGTGTTCAGAGTAAAACCAAACAAGAACAACATGACCGAAATTCAGGGGGGCCGGGAGGGTATGTTGCTTTCTGTTTGCTACTGTTTCTGCTTATTTTTAAAGACCCACAATGAGTATAGCGCGTAGGTTAAAGGTCTCACCGCTGAGGACTAACTGTGGTACCTTCTGAAATTTACTGCTACCGGATCGGACATGCCCTCCTGATCCCTTGGATGAAAGAAGAAGAGCACTCGTTCTCCAACAAAATGATATATCCGCCAAAGCACCTTGCGCGCACCTCTCTCACGATCTTCACCTGTTCAGGGGCCTGGTACCGAAAGGCAAGAACAACTTAAAAAGCTACAAGTACTTAAACACGTCTCAACGGCAAAGGCATCGGCGATGGGCACCTACATCCTCCAGGCTCCGAAGATTTGGGCCTAGCTTTCCCTCCGGGGTCGCCAAGCCGGGTCTTGGTTTTGGCAATCTTCCGAAAGGTGTTCAAATGTTCTATTACGCTTTCTTCAACGCGACGTGAGCCTCTGTAATCGCACAATATTTCTAATGTTTTGACTTGCTTGGTTTAGTATCTCAAGCTTTCTTCCCAGAGGCCGGTATAACCTTGCATTGGTACGTGTCGTAATGGCATATCGTTGCTCCGAGATGGTCTGTCGAGGCGCCGCATCCTCGCGATTGTAGCGTTGCGCCATCTGTCAGCAGCACATCGAAATGAGCTAGCAACATTCTCGCTGATGTGCCGCCATCCTGCCATCCCCAAAGCTCGGCGGTCTCTCTTGGCGGCGTGGGCGGCGTCCCTCGTCTCGAGAAATTTTACTTGTGACATTTTCGTTTTTTGCCAGTGTGCATCCGTAACTTAAAAGCACGACATCAGGGACTTCAGAGCATCGCCCTCAAGCAATTTCATTGCTAGAGAACCAAAAGTCGTCGCGCACTCACCCAAACACAAGATAAACATAAAGGTACTGGAGTATTTTTCTACCTTGGTCAATGCGGCCGGAAGTGGCGCAGAACTCCCTGTGGGGTAGTTGAGAAAAACAAAACTTTTCTGGAAACAAACTGCCAGCCACGGAGAATGTCAAAGATTGCAAGAATATACTAAGAAGCAAGAGAAGGAACTCGAATTCACTAATAAACTCTAATTAGGTAATATTAGTAAATATTTCTCAATTAATCATTTTTAGTATTAGGGATGTAAGGTAATTTAATGTTAGTTAATGTTAGTTAATTGTTCCTCTAGTTGACATTTTTTCGCAATCCTTTCACAGCTGCGATAGGCTAACAGGCGGTTCGTTCCCAAAGTGTTTTTTTTAGCCACCTTTTTTAGAATTTTTGGAAGCCTTCGCTGAAACATTTGTTGTATATAAGTGTGAATACTACTGTACAATAGCGTGACAATGTTAGCACGCACACAAGATCGGCGCTTTATTGCAGTTTGCATCAAAGGAATTTTAGCAGGCATCCAATATCGCCGTTTAAGGTTAATGTTCCAAATTATCAGTTTTAATCCTACTGGAAGTTTTGAAGAGATTCATTCGATTATTAGAAATGCTGTAAAACTTATTGCTCAATCGCACTAAGACTGTCGTGTACGTGTTCATTTTTGCATATTGCTTACTGAACAAGAAAAAGAAAAGTGAAACACCCGCATGTAACTTAAATAACCGAAACATATATATAGCCAATATATCCTCGCCGGTCGGCGAAACCCCGCTCTAAACTAAACTATATACTCAAGGAATTAGGTTGCGTGCAATGAAAATTAACGCGCTGCGTTTTTATAGGAAGATCGACGACTTCGTGAAGAACAATAAACCCTGGTGGGATGATCAGAGCAAAGAGAGAACACTGAGAACATCGAGCAACTACAGAAAGAAGATGGTTCAAATTATTGAGGACCAACGTTTACCATCTGCTACTGAAGAACGAAAGTAAGTGAGCCCTAGCTTTGACGCGAAACAATTGCAAAATGTAAAAAACTGCGCGTTAACGACTAGCGTCCGCAACGCGCTGTAACTGAAGGTCGCGTTCTTCGAAGCCGCTACGAATTTTCAAAGATCTTAACAAATGGCTTGACAGTTGGTCTGCTGGGATGGTCGATAGCGCGTGCGACAGCCTAATGGAGTGTCGACTACAAGCACTGTCAAAGTGAGAAACTGCAGGGCGTCTCTTGCAACGCCCTTCCATCATGCGCGTGTTGCTTTTTGAAGCGTGCTCTGGTTCCGCCTGCGCGCTAAAGGCACTAGCAGTTTTCGCGAAAAACGACAATGCAATGCAACGTGCAGGTTCCAACTTAAATGGGCAATGCAACTATTTCGGTAGTTTGCATTAATACCACTTATAATAAATTGCTGACTTTATAACTTATGAAACGCGCGTTAGTTTTACTCTCCACGAAATCGTAGTCGCAGAAAAAGAAAAAAAGAAGCAGCGTTCACCTCCTCAACTGGCAGCCATATCACGAGAACGAGTGATCTGCAGCCGATAATGTGGCGCCCATATTCATCATAGCCACGCGCTGAGGTTGTCAAATCACGGGGGCAATGCGTCGAGCTCAAGACATTACTAGGTTTCGGGCTTTGTTTTCATTGAAGCGACTGTGCACAAGCTACTGACCCAGATGCTCGTGAAGCTACTCGATTATCACGAGCCCAAGTCGAGTGCTCACGCAATGCTCGAGTCCAATCTATAAGCCGCATTCAAATACCGTCACTCGATGGAGCATGCCAACACTGCGACCTCCAAGTTACGTCATCAAGTATTGCAAAGAAGAGATCATAAAAAAACAAAAAACGCTCGCTTTTAAAGTTGTACCCGAAGAAAAGAGTTATTTGTCGGTGCCAGTGCCTACGAAATACTTGAGTCCCACCAACGCTCAGTAAGCTCGTATAAAGGTAAAACATTTCAACTGAATATTGTTGTACTGCACCATAGAGGCTACTATGGCAGATTTGCAGCGGGAGTATCTCAAAAGTACTTTTCGCATTTAAATTTCTCATTCGCACCACCTATTTCTAGGCCTTCTTGTTTCGAACCTTCTTAAGGCATTTAAATCCGGCTTACCCTCCCCCCCCAAAAAAAAGGGTGTAGTCTTCACACCCTCTTGTTCCATAGAATACACCCTAAATCTCAGTTTGACGTACAGCTGACTGACGTCGAACCGACTGTACCAATCTTTCACAAGCGGCTTGACAGCTGGGTGCTACTAACCTATTAAAATAGCTTAAATACGTATTACTGAATAGAAAAACATACTACGGGGTTTTCTGTGGCTTCCAGCAAAACCTCGGTCGTTTTTTTCTCCAGTATTTGATGCGCACTTTAGCTGTTTAATAGTTATGCCGTACCATTACGAAACCCCACGTAAACGATGGGACGTCAGTCCGACGTCAGTGCGCTGTACGTCGAGCTGCAGTTTTTGGGGTGATATATCAGGCAAAAGGATGTAAGACTACACCCTTTTTTCAGAGAGTGTCCGCCTTGAGCTTAATGGCATTCGGTTCGGTTCGCATTTGGTCCCGTTCGCACTTGTCCCGTTCGTACTGCAACCACTGCGGAGGCTACGAGCCATCAAAGTGTATTTACGAGTGAGAACATACTACATGTCATTTCCGTTGAGCGCAGCACAGCCCGGTGCGTGAAGTAATGCATAAAACACTTCAGCGTTCGACTTGGCTACGACGGCTTCTAGGGTCCGCTGCAGCCAAATCACGTCAAATAGAGACGGAGGGAACAGGAAACCACCTCGATCGGGCACACCTTTCCTGGACCGAACAAAGGGGGACATTGGAAGCCGTACTCTGGCACACAAATGTACATGTGAAATCCTTTATTTTCGCGCCACCTATTTTTCGCAGAAACGGTCACAGAGGATGTAAACGCGGCCACTAAATTTCGTGAATTCAGTACGCCTGCATTAAACCTCATTTGGATTAAAAACAGGACCGACATTTTCACGTGCCCTTAGATTTCGCGAATTTATCAATTCGCGAATATTTTGGCGAAAAGTAAGAGCTCGACAAAATTAAGGGCTCGTACAGTATTTTGTATTTTATGGCTCTGCGCCCGCAACCAGTGGAGGGTGGTGGGAAACTCGACGACACTTCTTCGGCGACATGGTGTTGGCGAGCCGAATTTACCGACTCCTAAAAGCCGTCTATTGTTATTTTTATATTTCGTTTTGAGAGGACGGAATGCAAAGGACGAAACGAGAACGGAACCAAATGCAGCGGGTCCAACCGAGAAGAACGTTTTCAGAATGGTCTTTTTGAGAATGACCAAATGAGAGGGTTCAAACGAGAACAGGCCCAGACAATAACCACTTCGCTACTGGTGGCACTTGTATCGAGCGCCACGTTATGTAGGACGAATACATGTCCCCGTGACTTGGTCGTTGTTGTCGTTTCGATTAGCTGTGAACGCGACCAACGCAAAAGTCTTGAACCAGCCTGAACCGCTGTCGCGGTAAAACAAGAATCATTAGTTTGTTGCAACCAGCAGGTTTCAGGGAACTTAGAGCTGTTAATGTGCGGTCAAAAATGCCCCCCTCCCCTCCCCACCGGTTGCCGCAAACTTGTCGGTTTTGCCAACTGCCACAAAGAAATGTATTCGCATTTGTTTTTCCTGTAGCACACAAAAGTTTATACCATTCACGAACACACGAAACATTTCTAGACCCAAATTGTGTAAAAATTTGTGTATTTTTAAACCCCTTTAAAACAAGTTCTGAACATTTATTGGTGTAACTAGTTTTTAAATAGCCATAACACTCTCCGCGTACCGCTTGTACAGAACAGTAACTTGATCAAGTTTTGTCAATAAGGGGAATGGGTTTTTCGTATACCACTTCCTTCAGACCAGTACAAAGGTGTATAACTAGATGATAGTGTTCAATACACCCATGCTCTAAAGTGTCTGTTGGGGAAACATCTTCATCATTGCCACAGCCGCCGGGCAACCAGAGACTTTGCCCGCCGCTCCTGCGCGGGGACCCCCTTTTCGTCCAAATCGCCGCCAGACACGGCGTGACTTAGACCTGCATTGATTACGCTGGAATAAACCTACGCACTTTTAACATGGTGTAGGCGGTGAGATTGTAGGAATTCGATGAATACTGTTCGACACACCTATCAGCAATCATTTGGAACGGCTTCAACGCCAGCCTTTAACCTCTTGGTCATCGTGCTTTCAGAAAAGCTTGCCTCTCGCCGTCCAGACGGATGGCTGCCCTGGCCCACGCATGGGACCAATACCGAGTTATCTCAGCACTCAGCAAGCCAAGCAGCACAACTAAAGTGAATACTTTCTTGTATGCCATAGGGCGCGATGCAGGAAGACGTTCTATTCTCCTTCACTGTAAAACAATAACTGCGTAGAAAAATACAAAAAAGCATGGCAGCTCTCTTGCCACAAGCTATCTGTTTACATCCGTTTCTCCGTTTCCGTAATTTTTTGTTAAGAAGCACGGTTCTTATACAGTTTCTGTTAAAATTATCAATGACTGAAGTTTAGCTTCGTTAGAAATACCATTTTTTTGTAGCAGAGGTTACTGTACTGCCAGTTTGTAGAAAAAAACAGGTTCCGTTCTTAGAGGCTTGGTAGTATGAAGAGCGGGGTCGCAGAGCCTCCTTGCTTCGCGGCGTAAGTGTGTAGAGCCTGACCTCAAAAGGTGGCGCGTTGCAGTGGACCAATCAGAGAGGAGAAAGAAAGGGAGAGTCACAACCCTTCCCGCACCGGTCAACGCCGCGCATCCGGTTCCCCGTTCGGAGACAGGATCTTATTAGGGAGTTTTCGTAGATCTGTTTTCGCCGTCCCACAACGCCCTCCGCAACCCGCTACAAAACCCGGAACTCTACAGTCAATGCTATTGGCGCGCAGGCCCAGTATACAAGTCCTTCGTTGTGGAAAGCTTAACGGAGGGGGAACGCGGTCAACGAAAACTCCCTATTTTTTCTTGTTGGCGAGCGGCGGAGACATGTGAAGCAGCCAGGTTCTTCCAGGGTTATGATGGTTCAGCTGAAGAGAAGTCTTCGAAGCCCGCGAAATTGCTCCAGATCAGACACCTTGACCAATTTCTGAGCGCTGTCGCCGGACCCATTTATGTTGCCGTGGATCTCGCTTACTCTGTATGAGCCGCACGCGTCAATAGCGCGGTCTTATTGGTTCTTCACTGCGGTTGCCTACGTGGTAACGCAACTGTGCGTACACGCTTGGCGCAAACGCTCTCCGCAACGCATCTTACGCCGCATTCACACTGGCAGCTGAACCGTATTCGCAAAGCGGTTGCGAACGCGGTTCCTTCAAGAAGCAGTACAAATTCATGCGCATTTGATGATGACATCGGCAGGATCCGTTCGCGGTCGCGATTCGAACGCAAGTGTGAATGCAACATTAATCCACCCGCCCCAACTGAACGGGTCACGCTCAAACGCAAATGCGTTTATGGACCTTGACGGTCACCCGCTGCGGCTCCCATTTCAGTGCCCCAGTGACCCCGCAGAGACCAACGCCATAATAGGATCATTGTGCTCAACGTTTTTGCCAATCAGGATGACGCCACTTGCGTCCGAAACGTGTTCGCCCTCCACAAAGCTTCACAAGTTATGAGGATTCCAACGCATGTTACACTATCGAATTGTTGGCCTTCTGAACAAACGTAAACATCTACGTCACCTCTAGCGTGTTCTTCCTGTGACCATTTTGGGTGTCAAGCTAGAAAAAAATCAATTTCTGCACACTGACCACCGTCAGTGTGCCGCCATCGTGTAACTAAACCCCGCCACCTACAGGTAGGACGTTGAAGCTGCAAATCGTCACGCGGTATATTTTCACCGTATAATGTAGCTCCAAAGCAAGGTAGATTCCGCCATTTTCTACTTCAGAAAGATGCGAATGTTTAATCGTCCATATCCCTTGACCTTGACGGATTTTGAACGTTGTCGCGCTTCTTCTAAACTCGTATTCCCCTCAAGAACCATAGTGAAAAAAGTCCGGCTTGTCGATGAGCATGACCGATTTAGCTTCTTTATGTGGTGATAATTATGATATATATGTGGGTCAATTTTATATTAGCTTTCCGTTATTTCAATGAGACGTTCACGTTTCAAACGCTAAAAACATCGGATTTTCCTTCCGACAACCAAATATTGTAAGAACTACATCGTGGAGAGCATGAATAACGCACGAAACTTCCCTGTTTCTTAATGTGACAACGACTATAGGTGATAAGGCCTGCGAGGAAAACGGCTGAGAGGGCAAGAAGGACGCCGGATGCCAGCTTGGGTGTTATCTCTTTCAACACCACGCTGGTTAGCGAAAAGAATGTCATGGCTATTCTCCCACTAGACCAGTGACCCAGCCCTGCCTTTTCGTAACTTGATATCTTTTGTTAATTTGTTTGTGTGCAATATGGGCAGTTACATTGTTCAAAAGAGAAATAATTTTTCCAGTCAGTCGCCTTAGAACTACAGCTCCACGGTCACTTCAAAGACAAATGGAGCAGAAATTTGCTGCAGCACTGGTCTACGTTGACTTGACTTCACGTGAGCTGCGTGAAGACATTTTTTCCGAGTGAACTTCACTTCCTTAGAGCCAATATCGACAGAACATCAGAATGATCAAGGAAACAGAGAAGTTGTTTAGTTTCGTTTTCAATGACATTATTTTTTAATAAATAAAAGTGTGGCTAAGCATAACTGTAGAGTCTAAGCATAATACATTCGGGTAGTTGCTTGGGTCCTCACAAAACAACTATTCACAAACACTGTTCTTGCTTTGTTACCGCTCTACCCGCCTCCCATAAAAATTATAGTATTATTTAAAAAATAGCAGCTGATTCTAAGGTCTTTGTTATCTAGTGCTAGCGTGCAAATGAAGAAAAAATATTTCCAGAACGTCGTGCTCAAAGCTCTGATCTTTTTTTCCCTTTTCAGAACCTATCTCGAAAACATGGTGAAAGGAATGTTCGTCAGGGATAACATCATCCGAACGATTGCAGACTACGAAACAGTGAAACCTGCCGATTTTGAACTATATATGAACTGAACTATATATGAACTAAACTATATACTAAGCGCTAGAATTCACTTATTTTGCACATTCACGTCAGGGAAGTGAATTCTCCTGTCTCTGAGTGCGCCACAGTGAATCAGATGAAGTGTGACATATATTTAATTGAGAGCATACGCGATGATGACAAAATAGGCAGAGATGTGCCGAGTTGACGGTGCGAAGCTTAAACAGAGGAACTATCTGTGCTAAACATAAAAGTGGCAAAAGCTACCCGCCACGTGTTTAGTACTTTATGTTAGTAGCTGTGGAGAAAAACGGTCGATTTGCATAAAATGTTGAGACCTATTGAGAGCAGGCTGGCCTTCATTTAAACAATTGGTTCACTACTTTCAGCAGCAGACCAGAAGCCACTGTCCAAAGACAACAGCTGCACTAAGCGGGTGCATCTCAAAACGTACCGTTTGTACGCTCGCGCGTTCTCATTTCACTCCATTTTCTTATGGACTCGGTCGTTTTGAACCTTCTCAAAACACCCAAAACCGGTTTTCTCGCTGTATGGTTTATTCGCATTTGGTTGCATCTACACTACGACTGAATGGTACCCCTCTTATGTAGTAATGCAAAACCATTACTTTTACCCGCATTTGTAGCCTCTTAACGCTCTTTCTGAGAATAGAATGACACTTTTGTGATCGAAGCACGCAATCGACAACGCTCGCGTCGCTTACATCGCTTGCGTCGGTTACGTCGCTTTCGTCGCTTACATTCTTGGGGCTTGGGCCAAGTGTTAGCTTCATCTTACAGCTCGTTCCATTCGTCTCCTTCAGCGTTGGTTTTGTTTGAAAAATACCAAGAATGATTATAAATATTAATAGGGTGTGAAAGGACTTGGAAGACACGGCAACCAGGTCTTGTCAGTTCGGTCTTTTATTTACGAACAACTTCCTCTTTCTTATCCCCGCGACTACTTCGTCGTTCTTTGTATAACCAAATTATCTGATTGCGGTCTAACCGTAACATTACCCCCTCCTCTGGAGAAGGCGAAGGTACGGGTTGAAGATAGTTGTCGTGATCGGAGCGCATGGTGTATGGTTTCATTCGAGACACATGGACAATATCCTTGTTCCGTGAACGACCGTCTGCAATAGGCGTCACACGTTCTATTTCGTAGTTGACGTCAGATGTCTGCCGTGTGATCCGGTATGGTCCAAAATACCGGGAGAGAAGTTTTCTGAGCGTCCAACAACACGAACGGGTGACCAGACTAAAACAAGATCGCCGACACAGTAGTTAACTTGTCTGTGCTTGTCGTTATAACGGATGACCTGCGTCTGCTGAGAAGCAAGTGTGCGGTGTTGAGCGAGTTGGCGGGACTCTTCCGCCCGGTGAAGGACGTCTTGTACGTAGTCAGATGATGGTTCGGAAACGCTTGGTAGGATCGTGTCTAGGGGCGTTACTACATCCCGACCGTAGACTAAGTAAAATGGAGAATAGTGCGTAGTTTCATGGATGGCCGTGTTGTAAGCATAAGTAACAAACGGCAAAACCTGATCCCAGTTGTCTTGATTATTGGAAATGTACATTGCTAGCATCGAGGCGAGGGTTCGGTTAAAGCGTTCAGTCATCCCATTTGCTTGAGGGTGGTAGGCGGTTGTGGTGCGATGGATTGTGCAACAATACCGAAGGAGGTGCTGAATCACTGTAGATAAAAAGACGCGCCCTCGGTCGCTCACGAGTTTTCTGGGGGATCCGTGTCGCAGAACAATATTGTGGAGCAAAAACGAGGCCACCTCTTCTGCATTTGGTGCCGTGAGAGCCTGTGTTTCTACGTATCGCGACAAATGGTCGACGGCGACGATTATCCATCGTTTTTTGTGTGTCGACTCAGGAAAAGGGCCAAGGAGATCAATTCCAACACTCTCAAATGGGTGGCTAGGGGGCTGAATGGGATGCAGATAGCCCGCAGGAGCGAGGTATGGGGATCGATACCCCGCACCTCCACCAAATAATGAGGGTGTAAAGGACTTGGAAGACACGGCAACCAGGTCTTGTCCAGTTCGGTCTTTTATTCACGAACAACTTCCTCTTTCTTATCCCCGCGACTACTTCGTCGTCCTTTGCATAGCCAAATTATCTGGTTGCGGTCTAACCGTGGCAATGTTGTGTACTCTCGACGCGAAGTTTCGGCGGCAGAAGAGTAAGATGCTGTCCGACTGAAAAGATCAGTATTTCAAAGAAATTCTTTCATTTAGCCGAACTCACCGAGTGTGGTTTGTGCGCCTGCCGAAAGGTGTCCGTCTTTTGTGAAAAAAAAGTTAATTTAACCCCATGTTGCATTTGAAAACATTCATTAAAGGGCCCATGAAACGAGTTTTACGTTGGGATAAATCATTTTAGATTGGGATTTTACTAATAGCACGTTCTTCAGTGGGCCAAAGAGAAAAAGGTAGGAAAGTCAAAAGCGTGACTTTCAGTGCGAAAATTTGAAAACACAGCGGACTATTTCGTACCTCCTCCCTTTCGTAAGCTCACTGCCTTTTCACTGTGATACATCCGCGGTACCAAAAGCGCGTCTTCGGGTCCAAACGCACGTCACACGAAACCGGACCTCACTTATTCCCTTCGCCCCTAAGCAGACAGTGTGGAAGGTATACGCACTTGCCGGACCAATCAACAGCCTCCCTTTCATCACCTGACCTCATTCTCTGCGCGTGGGTACGCGCAGAGGAGCGTGATCACGTGGCAAGTGTGGCTGGCCCAGCGAGCACATAGCTTCCACAGCACTGTCAGCTTCAGGGTGAACGGGTTGGGAAAGCAACTTTTGTCTGAATTTTGAGCCTTTTATGGGGACAATGGCTCTGTCGGGTCCACAAACCAGACTCCGAGCAAGAGGGACCTCCCCTCCTTTCGTCTTCTTGAACTGCTTGGTGGAAGGCGCGATTTATGAGTTGAGGAGGAAAGTTAAACAGGAAAAAGTTGGAAAAGCGTTTTATGACCCCTTTAAGCTATTAGAAGTAGTGCAATTTTGGGTTGTGGAGCGAAGTTAATGAAGCGAACAGAACGTCAAGGTGCAAGTGAGCTGATGTATACTGAACATTTTAATCAACCAGAGACTGAGGAATGCGAAAGTTGACACCAAGAGAAGGGAAGGAGAACGTCTAAGAAATGGGAAGTTAATCGGATGAGGCAATTATTTTACAGCGGAGTTGTTAAGGGCTAGGTTCCCAAGGATCATGTCGCCCGCGAAGAAATGTCGACACAAAACTCTGGACAGCTGCCGCCATCTATGAGCGACGGCGGCAACCAGACAACCGGCTTGCCGGCCTGGCTCATAGATGACGGCAATCTTTCCAGCCTTTCCACTCTGGTTTTGATCAGAGTGGAAAGGTTGAATTTCTCCAGGTGTCGTACTAGATGTCGTTCTCGAGGTTGTCCTAGAAGTCTGCTTGAGGTCGTCCTAGACGTCGTCCTTGAGGTTGTCCGAGAGGTTGTCCTCAAGGTCGTCGTAGAAGTCATCCTTGAGGCCGTCCTTAGTCGTTGAGGTCGTCCAAGAAGTCCTTGAGGTCGTCCTAGACGTTGTCCTAGACGTCGTCCTCTAGGCGTCGTCCTTGAGGTCGTCCACAAAGCGGGTCCTCGAGGTCGTCCAAGAAGTCGTCCTTGAGGTCGTTCCCATCAAAGTACAGCTTCGCTGGTCTTACTTCTTCACCAGATCTGAAAGGCTGAAAGTTTTTGGTCTTTGGTGCATATATACTACCTAGGTCAAATGATATAAAGAGCCCGTATAGTTAGCAGTAATAAAAAAATAAGCGCTAACAGTTATTAACAATTTTTTCTTTTTTTAATACGCCTACTTAGCAGGCTGCAATGTTCCGCAGACGCGTGACTTTTTCCCGCTCGGCAGACCAAATACCGATGCAAAATAAAAGATCGCGATCGTGTCGCGTTTAAATTTTCAAGTTCAACCAGGCTTGACTTTTCTTTTTTTTTTGAACGCAAGGCTATAAAAAATTACTGAAGATTGACTAGTCTACACATGTGCGAAAAATAAAGATGAATTGACGTCAGCGAATAAGTGCATTATTTACTAGGTGTATTACTTGGTAATAAGAAACATACTAAATCCCGAGAAGTTTGTTTTATTTTATATTCTATCAGAATATAAAACGAACTACGTACATTGCGTCTTTTCCCGAAAGTTTCAAACCTCTGTGTAAGAGCTGGGAAATAGTGTTGAGAAGTCGAACTTCGTAGAATTTCGCCACAAGTTTGAAAGATCGCCAAAACCAGTCGAACCTCGGGGTTAAAAAAAACGTTTGCCACCTTCCTGGTGTAAACAAATTGAGACGGAGGTGGAAACATACCGATTCTGGCTGATAGAAGACGTCAACTGATCATTTGTTGCGTTAATAGGCTGGTCTTACTTGGTGAAAATATTAATAGTCTATTAATATTTCTTCATTTATGATTGTGAGGCCGCATTACTTCTTTGAAGTCAACATTTGGGGTTGGCGTTAATTAAGAGAAAATAATTACGGAAAACTGTTTTTGGTTTTATTTCAAAGTAATGAAAGTGTAGTAACAATTAATTTTAAATATAAAGTAATACGTGCCATGTCGTATCGCTCATTGTTATTACAATGAATGTTCTATCTAAAGTTACGTTGAACACATGGCTATTTATAAATCCATATCACCATACAGAGTGGTTTGAAGTTCATTGTCCTTTATGCTATTCAATGTTATTAGCGCTCACAGGAGTATGAATAGCCTGAAATAATTTATGATTGTCATTTAGACGACAAACCTTTATGTATTATATTTGCAGGAGAAATATAGACATTATAGCCTGGCTAAACGGTTGAAGCCAGTTGCTCCGTTCCTAGTGAACGTGATATCTTCGTTACTCTTCTGCTCGTGCCGCTTGCCTTCTTCGAAACCACCTCTTAGTGGTTTTGCATGAAAGTTTCAATAGATATACTAGCTGTTGTGGACAATTATGAACGCCAACGTGTTTTTACTTAGGCTAGGCAATAGCTCGATCTACCTTCCGAGTAATTCATTTTTGCTTTAATGGGGATGAATATTTTAACCCGTTAATTGGCTCGATTTTAGTTAGAAATGTTAGGGCGAAAAATTATGTCTGCCATACTATTTGGTGTGCATCTATTTATCTTAGTTGGTATCACTGTTATGTTCCACGTTTAGTTAGAAATATGTTATATTTCTAACGTCTTTAGCGATCACTTTTATTGAAATTCAAATTGGATATATGGTCTGAATAATAATGCAAAAAGACGCCAATTTTTAAGTTGCTTTTTAGCGTTCTTGTGTGTGAGCAGAACAGCGTTAGTTTTAAATAAGGCTAGTACATTTCGTCAGTGATAACAAAGCAAGAAGAAGCAAAAACAAACTGTGTTTTGCCCTTTATATATTACGCCTTTAGGTAAATGCAATCGAAGAATATATTAATCGTTCGACTAAACTGTATCGATTGATCGGGTTCAATAATTTTAAACGACGCCCAGCCCTTGTTTTGGTGGGCTGAGTAGTGCAGGCCTGCCTTGCACTTGTAGCTTGCTGATTAGTAATCAGACGAAGCTTGTACAAAAGAATGGGCATCCGAATAGAATAAAATACCGCATGTAATGAACGCTTTGAACTATGCAGGTTACCAAGAAACTGACTAACCTGCCGGATAGCACCAAGAAGAAGTTGGAGGAGCACGTCCAAAAGGTTGAAAGGGCGGATGTGACTAGTGTGTCGGATGGGGCAGTGCCGGCAAAACCGTCAGCGGCAGGCTAATTGAATAAATGCCAAACATGCGTATTCGTGAAGTAACATCAATGGTTGGCTTCCTATAAATCGATAATTAAAGAAATATAAAGTATTGTCATTTATTATTTATTTAATTAGTCACCCTCAGAGCCAGAAAGAGTGTAGGGGGGAGGGTGGGGAGTGTCTTAAGTAAGTAGAAAACAACTGAAATATTCAGCTCCCAAAGAAAACGTTTTATATTTCAATTGAGTACAGGCTAAGAATAAAAACAGAACTGATTATTATTAATGTAATAGCATTATTGCGATAGCATCATTAGGCTGCTCAACACAGATTTCTATCTCGTATCTGGCCTCCTACTGCGCAGTAGGTATGCGCAGTAGACCATTTCAGCTTACTGTGCTGGCACTCCATTGCACCGGCCGCTTGTATACGGAGTGGCGTTACGCACTCCTTTACATTACACCCTCTTCTAAGATCCTGACGACTTTGATGTCGACCTAGACATCGTCTTCGACGTCGTCCCCTAGGACGTCGTCCCCTAGGACGTCGTCCTAGAAGTCTTCCCAGAGGTCGTCCTAGAGGTCGCCCTAAAGGCCGTCTTAGAAGTAGTTCTAGGTGTCCCTGACGTTGTCCTCTAGGACTTCGTCCTCGACGTCGTCCTAGATGACGTCAAAGACAGCTTCTAGGACAACATGAAGGACGACGTTAGGAACGATGTCAAGGATGATCTTAAAGGGGCCCCACAACAAATTTTTGACTGGTTTTTAATTTGCACCGAACCTAAGCGTACTGAACGTAGTAACTTCATGAAACTTTTCTTTTCGCAAAATTCGCTTTATCTTAAAAGTTATAGGCAAATTAGAATTACGAAAACAAGCAAAAAAGAACCGCCTTCGTGACGTCGTAGGTCCTGGCTTGAGTGGCCGTGAACTAGAGGAGGGCTAGTGAGCTCATCGAGCGCTCACGGCTGCCGCACTCCGTGTCGACGGCTCGAGAGGGCGCCACTAAACCGTGTTTTGGGTAGGCTGTATGAAGCGGGCGGCCAGGGCGGCTCGCATTGCATTTGCTGCGCGATTAAAGACTATTTCGGCATAACACTTCATTGGCCACAGACTACAGCAAACACGGGGTAAAGATCAGTACAGTACGGGAGCCACTTCGCGCTGCCATACCTCCAAATGGCCTTTCTACGCTCCGGGACCTTTCTACGCCCGCCGTTCGTCGGCGCCTTATCCCACTAGCCCTTTCTAGTATGCGCCGTTTTTTCCGCCGCTTGGTGGCGGATATGTCGACGGGCGGGTCATTTCTTGTTTCCGTACTTTATAAACTGCATTTGTTTCTTTTCTGATCTAAAATACTGAACAAAAACTACTTTCATACATAATTGAAACGGTTCGCGACACTTATATTTTCTATGTCGACTTAAAAAAAAGCTTTTAGTGGCTCTGACCAGTAGTAAGGCCAGGACCTACGACGTCACATTTTGCGCGCTTTCGGTACCGCGGGTCGCCCTCGTCGGTGGAGGAGGTTTCCGCGTCGTCCGGTTAAAATATGACGCACTGATATTTAGTTACTCTCTCCGTGCCCGCTGGCTTGCCCGAACCCCAAGAGACCTGGAAACCGCAAAAAGGTAGACGGTTAAATATGATTGCAGGGCCCCTTTAAGGACGACCTCTAGGGACAAGGATTTAGCGTTGTCCCAGAGGACCGCACTAAACTTAGCGGTGAGTTTCCCCGCCAAATGTAGTGGATAAGGTGACGTCACGACCTATGCACCAATTCAGTTCCCCCACCAAATTTGGCGGTACGCAACGATAAATGTTCTCGCATTCATAAATAATCACCACTGTGGTTTCTACAAATTCGCATCAACCCTCAATTTTCTGCCCTGTAATTTTTTTCTTTAAACGTGGATCTTTTTATGCCAATTCAGCCAACTGTATGCTTTTAGCAAGCCCCTTGCGGAAGTTGACGTGTTTTGTAATGAAGACTAATTAATAAAATGTTAGGGTTGATTACTTCATTTTTTATTTATTATTCTTATCAAAATATTATTTGACGCATCTGGGACTACGATAGGAGAGGGCATACTCTATGCACTTTTTACACAAATGACAAAAAAAAAACACTTCAACAAGGAAAAGATTTGCAACATTTGATGACAATCTTCTCAGAACTGTTGGCCATACTGCACTGGAAGCAAGATAAAAAGTTCAATCAAAGATAGCCAAGCCTGTGCTTATAGTTATTTACTATATGATCGACGTGAAGCTTGCCCAAAAGAATATACGACGCATGCACACCCAGATACCTGAGCGCTGAAGTCGCTTTACGAGAGAGATTGTTTAGGTGGTGAGGAGGACGTATGATGGCAAGATGACAAACACGTACTGACGCTTTGTAGCAGCTGTTGATGGGCGCCACTGTAACGGACCTTCAGGTTTTCTTTTTCCGTTTACTCCACTTCATCATTACCATAGTAGGCCAAGTTATCGCCATTTGAGATTCTATCGTGTTCTTCCCAGCATTGCTCTTTGCGGAGATTCGTCAACGCCCGTTTCACTGGCTCAGTATCTCCGCAAGACAAGAAAAGGTTATAAACGGGGGCTGAAATAAGGCGCATGTATAAAGCGTCAATATAATCACAAACACAAATATTCCATTTTATGTTCCACAATTTACACCACTCGCCAACACGGTGATTACGGAGGTGTAAGAGAGGGACTTTCGAACCCCTGTTAATGTTGCGATTGTCACGAATGACCAGGCGAGGAAACAAAGAATAACTAGGGAAACTGAAACGTTTAATGGGGCGAACTTGTGCCTAAAAAGAAAATGGAACAGAAGCTGACAGCAGAGCGTCGCGGGTGTCGAAGTCGACGTAACAGCAGAGTCGAACGCTGGGGCGAGACTGACCGCAGATCTCCACGCGGGGCCTCTTATGTACGCGCGTTGGCTTCTAGAACAATCGGCCTAGAACGTTCGGCGACTAGAACATTCGGAACTCAATCAGTCGAGTATGTTCTCGAACTCACGGGAACGCAATATTGAAAGAATAAATAAAAGAACATTCCATCGACTGGAATCGAACATAGTCTTTCCGCGCGACAGTCAAGCGCGGTAACCACTCTGCCACGCACGCCGTCGCTCGCCGACGCGCTGGCATCACTCCCCTCCCCCCAAGACTTTCTAAGACGTCCTCTGTTTACGTTTTTGGAAGGGGGAGATGTGTGGGAAAACTGGGGACTCCAAGCGTTTAGCCCAGGTTGCCCCTCCGACAATCTTGAGTGGTCATCTTCACCGCGAGGGGGCCAAGGGCAACTGGCCACGCGAGCGGCGCTCTGCTACTGATAAAGGGCCGTCGCAGCGTTTGCAAGGTATGCGCGGGGGCAGTTGGGGTCGCGGCGCAGGCGATAGCGGTCATTAAATGTTTACGTGCTGTTGAACCGGTTATCTGTGTCATTCCCCGAGACGGGTAGCAGCAGGAAAAATCCTACAGACCCCACCCCCTTTCCTCGAGGAAGTTGACTAAGTTCATCCCCGGTGATTGAAGGAGCATGTTCCAACACCAGGACCACTGTCAGCCAATAGCAAGCGAAGAACCCCGGCACCTTTGACCGGTGAAACAACGGAGTGATATCTCGAATGCGCGCGACAAATTGCCCATACAGTCCGGACTACAATAGGTCTGTTGCTGTCTTACCCAAGCATCAAGGAGAATGCGGGGATTGGTGTTCCACGCGCACACGTGCTGGCTTCAGCAGTAGTAACTTTTCCAAAGCAGAAACCTAAAACAAATGGCATCTTGCACGCGCGTTCGTCAATGCTTTCTTTTGGTTATTTACTTCGAATCTTTTATACACGAAAGGCGTGCGTGTGTGGCGCGTGGAACACCAATCCCTGCATTCTCCTTGATGCTTGGGTAAGACAGCAAATGGTCTATTCAACCCAGCGAGCGGGCGCTCGAGAGCTGCCGACTGGACACATCACTCCCGCGAAAAAAAAAAGAGTATAGTGCGCTGTTTTTGAGACGATTATTGCAGAATTATGTTCCCTCTTCGGGGAAAAAAAAACACCTTCGACAACTTTTTATTCTAAGAAAAAAAAGGGGTGTAGTCGGGTACATCGGGTGCACATGCAACCTTTTCCCGAAAGATGCACCCTCCGTTACCAAGCCAGTGTACTTGTGCACCGACAATGAGCATCCTCCTTTCCCTTAAAAATATCTAAGTGTATCAGTGCACCACCACGCTAGCCACGCTCCTCGATCAGCTTGTGCTTGTATTCCCCCTTGGGGGTCAGTTTTTAAGTTGGGCAGTTTCTTAGGAAGTATGAAGCTATCCTGTTCACTCCCTATTGACAGTAGAGTGGAAGCTATGCTTGTTTTAGACCAATCGGGTCTCCGGGTAGCATCACGTGACAACAGACTCCAAGCTAGAGATAAGGCAGAGCACGGCGCCTGCCTGAAGGCCAAGGCCACGGATTGCATGCACTGCACTATTAACTTTGGGTCGAACTTTCAAGAGGATATAAGGGACAAAGCCTCTCGGGGTATTCATTGTTGGGTTGCCACTGAAGAAAACCTTTGCGAGGGCGCCCCCTTTTTGGCCTTGGAGAAGCTGCTATTTCCTACTCCACTCTTTTTTTTCTCTCTCCCTAAGCCAAAAGCGTGGAAGAAGGTGCACAGTCGCCCGACAATGAACCGGATGCTTTTTTATCCCTCGACTCCGCTGTCTGGGCACGGGTAGCGGAAGAAGCGTGATCATGTGGTAAAAGTTTTACGGATGACGTAGTAGCTTTTTCTGGCATCGGAATGTTTGCTTCCCGGCCTAGTTACTTGTGTGCTGTACGTGCTGCGACCAGCGGGGCTGCCGTAGATTTCGTCCGCGACAACGTATTCGAGTGTACCAAGACTTCCAGTGTTTGAAAAGTCCTACGCGTAGATCGGCAACAAGCGATTTCTTCAAAAAATCCCAAGAAATTCAAGTGATGCGTTTAGTGTTCGGTTCGGCAAATCATTGCTTCTGCCACATCGTGTTGAATCTTTCTTTTCGTTTTTGTGCTTGTTTGGTTCTGCAGTGCCCGTGTGGGCATATATCTCGGATTATTTCAAGTCCGGTATTTTCATCGTAAGTGAATTGCAGCATACTCCTTTGCAACAATTGACCATTTCGTTTCAGATTACCTCTAGAATTAGGCAGTGTCTATTTTCTAGCAGCCGAGAGAATAATTTCTCCAAAATTTTATTATCAGTCACCTGCCACTAGCTGTCTACAATCATCTGACAACTGCAGGTAGAATACTTACTTTCTTAGTCTCCCGGAGTTTTGTGAAAACGTTTTCGTTGATACACGTTTTGTAGACACGTTTCATCGGCACTAACGTTTCATCGTCACTCGCGAAATGCACGCTGTAGGGACATTTTGTCGCGCGTGTATCTCTGAGAGGCGTGCTCACCGACCCAGGCCACCTGTTCACGCCGCTTCATGGCGACTGTCTGCGGCCGCTCAGTACAAAAATGTTAACCCGCCTGTCCGACCCGTACACGTCCTTTCGCGGATACATTCTGGGGCGGCTCATTACAAGGAAAAAAATGGAAGCTAATATAGGAAAGCTAATCTGAGGTGTCGATGAAACGTCGTTCGATGAGTGAACGGCGACGGCCGGTGGAATTTCTTGGAAATAATTATGCCGGCTGCTGGGAAAATAGACACTACCTAAGACTCACCCCCGGTTCTTGTTTGCTTAGTAATCTTCTCCGTTGTGGAACAGCTTCTTTGTACCTCATCACAAATCACGGACTGCTTTCAAGTTTGGACTTGTTTACGGAATAGGCTGTCTAATAAATTTCTATCAGATTTGAAAACAATCCTGTGTGTCCGTTTACCTGACTTTTTGCAATCACCGGGCTGCATACGTTTTTTAAGGGTTTCCTTGATGTCTTAAATAGGTTTATGAAGTTAGTTATGAAGCGGGTGGATAAAGTGGTGTGACCCTGCACCTTTGAATCCGGTGCATCTGTGTTCTCTTCGAATTCAGTGGGTGTAGAAAGAGGTGTAACAGTACACTATTGAACGGGGTGCTCGTGTGTTCCCTTTGAGAGCAGTAGGCCTAGAAAGGGGAGTAATGGTACACTATTGAGCGGGGTGCATCTGTGTTCTCTTTGAGTGAGGTGGGTTTATGAATCGGTGCAATGGCACACCTTCGAATAGGGTGCATCTGTGTTCCCTCTCATTTCATTGGGTGTAGAAAGAGGTGTAACTGTACACCATTGAACGGGGTTCACCTGTGTTCCCTTTGAGTGAGATTTTTGAATAAAAAGGTGTAATTGTGCACCACACCAACGGGTGTACAGATATTTCCATATTTGGGGTGTACAAGCATTCTCCCAAAGGGTGTAGTATATGTGACAAGCACTTACACCCCCTTTGGGTGTACTCCATGACACCTTTTGTTTAGAGTGTTAATTGTTTTTATTATCTACAAAAGCAAAAACATTTTTGTAATAACAGTGCAATCTCAACGGAATGTCGCGTTTTCGTTGGATCACATGTCCTCTCGGCTGCCGGAACAATGCTCTTCCCAGTGCCGAAAATGACCTCGGTGTGTTCGATTTTTGATCGCTTATTAATAGAGAAATCGGTCGCGGATCGTTATGCTTTATTAATTTTTAGGTGGCTTAGAACGCGTACCATGAGTTATCGCCATATTTGGTCGATCTCAAAAACCTCCTCAGGGGACCGATAATATGCAGAAAGAACCAGCAAACCATCGCCTGTAAGGCCTGTACCTAGTTCATTTCTGGCTTAATTCGCATGAATACACCGGAATCACGCATTGCATGAAAATATATAAAGCTGACAAGCACTCGAGCAACTTCAAATCTCCGCGGCAAAGCGAACACGCCCATCATTTCGTCTGCTCTCCTATTTCTGCTCCTCTGTCGCTCTCTTTCTCGTTCTTCCTGTCAGGATAATCGATGTCAGCGCTCAGGTTTGCCGAGTGCTGTTCCCGTCTTAACCGCCCCGGCTAAGACCGACGGGTGGTGCCCTGCCTCTAGGATCGACTACACAGTTCACGACCGCGACAAAAGACACTTAACGACAAAAAGAACATAATTGACTATTTTATTTTTTGGAAATTGTAGCAGATAAGGACAACGTAGTCGAAAACGCTTACATTAGCGAGAAAGCCAGTCAGTGCGGCGGCACGTCGCTGTACCATCTTTACATGTGGCTCATTCGGAGAAGGTTCAAATTTCTGAGCCGAAAAGAGTGCCACGTGGAAGCGCCCATAGTAAGGTCAATTTCCGTTGCATAATTTTCCGCGCATGCACCCCTTCTGGTAAGACGATGTTAGATACAAGAAACAAAACAAAAAAACAAGGGCCTCATCACAGAACATTTGGTAGCGCCTGACCAATTTGAACTATGAATGTCAGTATTTTATCTGCTATAAACTGAGATTTGTTAGTAGAGAGTTTTAGGGAAACGTGTTTGCGCATCCCAGACGGTACGATGGGCCCTCCGGTACAAAGTGCCCGTATGCGAGTCTCCTATTGTAGCGCATGCGCAGTTCGCACCGGAAGGCCATCCGTGCCGTATCGGATGTGCTAAAACAGTTCCCTAAAACGCTCTATTGTGGAAAAAGTGCAAGATATTTACGAATCTCCATGGCGCAACCGCTCTGGTTTGGCAAAAGGTGCTTTGAAAGCCAGGCCTATCTGACATGCCTGTTTACGCAGGCATGTCAGATAGACCTGGCTTTCTGACATGCCTGGTTTGGCAAAAGGTGGATTGAAACCCAGGCCTATCTGACATGGCTGTTCCCACTTTCTCCGACGCCACCTCAGCGTGAAATAATCCCTGTTAAGCTTCCGCTTGATGCCTATTTTTGTATTGTTTTATGGTTTGTCGGCGCAATCCACGGAGCACTACATTGTGGGACGTTGTTCAGAGGGCAAAATCAGAACTAATACTCGTTTATCGTATCCCACCAAAAGAAACAAGAAAAAAACGATTCTGATTATGTGGAATGGACATTGAAGGCGCATCCTTTTGCATTTCTTCCAGTCAGTGGAGTCAGAGCTATGGGTGCCCGTGCACTCGCAGACCTTGAGTGTTGATCAAACCTGTGCTGGCGCGGTGCTGGCTTCTGCGGAAATGAAAGAAAAAGTTGTCCTCCAGCATCTTTCTGAGCATGCAGTGCGAACAACGTCCAACAAAATGGCGTCCCGTGAATACCCCCTTCCACAACTTTGAGTGGGGATTCAGAAGAGGGAAAGGCGTTGTGTCCATTGCCTTTATCAACGCACGAGGTGAGCGTCCGCTCGTCGCCAATAGCTTGCTTAACTGCCGCATGAAGAGCTGTCTCCTAACTGATTTCCGTTCAGTAAAGAGCGTCTGGTCTGTGTTATTTTCAACGTTCGCGTATATGGGGCCTGAATATTTGTTTCGAAAGCGATGAACATGATCGTTCTGGGCTACTGTGAATGCACGCTGGGCTAGGCATTTTAAGCGTGCATCTTAACAACGTGGGACGGCATCGCTAAGGCCTGCAATTGTACTCTACTGACCAAATTACGTGAACTTCTCAGCCACATCTCTATGGAACGGTACAAAAAAAAGAACCGCTATCACATTTTAAAAAAAATTCTAAAAGTGGTATTCGTGTTTCTTCGCCTGCTCAAATTGTCTATATCGCCGAGCCCAGTCTTTGGTTTATTTGAGGGTACTTACTGTATTTCGTGGGCTAAAAGATATGGTAAATCTTCAAACCCCTCCGCGCACGGCTGGAAAAGTTACCGTAAAGCGGCTACATACCGTTCTTTGGAACTTCCTCAAAATGCGGATAGGGTTCGCATTGACTTTTTCTGGTGCGCTTGGACGTTGCCCTGTTTTTCACGTTTGAATAAAACATTGAACAACCTGCGGCGATACGCTGGTAAACTTTTGTATACAAGTTCAAGTGATATCAGCCCACAGACTACTACGAGCGAGTGCTCCGCTGCCATTCGCTTCCAAGGGTCGCTTGAGACACGGGCATTGTGCACTGCCACATTTGACGTCACTTGAAAGACCAACGCAAATACATCGAGGGGCTTTATTCACTGCGGTTTCTGCAGCGTGAGCGGTCGTGTACCACTACTGCGTGATGCACGTTAAAGAAGGCTAGCGGTTGAACCGAACTACAGGGCTAAATTGCTCATCTACAGCTGAGACACCAGACACCCACTAAGGCAGACTAATACCTCGTTCACACGAACGTAAAGGTACCTTTAGCTAAGACAACTTTATTTTCTGCGGCCAGTCAATTAATGATCTTCCTTGCGTGGCGTGTACTCGCGACCCAAGAGCACGGGCTGATTCGCCGATAGCAAAGGGACCAATGTTAAAGGTACCATTATGTTGACCGTGTGAATCGGGTATAACGTCCGGCTGTATAATCATATACACAACAATAGAGAGTTTTAGTAGATCGTTCCGATGACTCCGATAACCATACCCGATACTCTGCCCCCGCCTTTGCGCTTACATGTATAGCATCGTTATCGGGGGTATCGGAGGTATCGGAACGATCTACTAAAACTCTCTAATTTTTGCAGCGTGAGCTCCGTGCTTTTAGCGGAGCTCGCGCTCGCGCATTTCTCCACAAGCTCTGATCTGCGGTGCCACAACACGCTTGGCCAACGAACCCCCACCACACTTCCTTTAGCCTAGTGAGGTAAACCCAATAAGCTACGCTTAGAGTATGGGCACTCTCTTCCCCGGTACTGTTGGGGGCACCGCCATCTTGGTGGTTAGTACAAAGCAAATACAACTGCCAATCGTCATGATTCAAAAGTGCTACTACCTCAGCATTAGTATCGGTGCTAGGTAGCTCACGTAATATTGCTTTTCTTTGTTGCGAACTGCTTAAACATTTGTCGAGGACGAAAACGCGTTTCCTGTGATTTCAGATAAAGCTTCAGATAACTGACAACCATAATTTTAAGGACCAGGATGTGTATGAAGCCTAGCTTATTTAGTCGCTCTAGTTTAGCCCGACCGCACAGGCACAGAAAGAGGACGAACTGCTTGACCTCGCGCTCTTGACGCTGCTTCATTCAGTGGCTTCATCACACCGTAGCGTTGGCTACGCTCCAAAATGAGGTAAAGCAACGCAAATATTCCGATCTTAGGGATTTACAAGCCAAACCAACAAAAATCACCTAACACGCCCCAATAAAAAAATATTGCGGGTTTATTGTGATTAACTGGAGATCTTATGACGTGCAACCGAAATCTCAGATTAGCCTCCGTCGGATTGCGGGCACCTCCGCCGGTATTTAACCCCGACAACTATGAATTCATAGCCGGCGCGCTAGCTACGAGACACTGAGACGTTTTAATGTTGGGTGTTTCGTTTTAATATCATTGCCACTTAAGAGCCACCGAAGTCGTTTTTGAAACAAAATGTAGTCGAACCATTCCGGCAATCATAGTTTGATTGCGAAAATGATTTTCGCAAGTGATAAGAGCATTCCAATGTTTTCACATACGTGGCGGAATCCCAAATGGCGGAATCCCTTTCATTGCGCCCATTTCATTTGGACCGCGTCAGGCATGTGTACCGACGCACTGTAGAACGGCGCAAAAGCAGCTGTGGTGCACCCGCAGCTGCGCGCTTGTTGTTCTGACATCTCTGTCTCGCTCACTGTGAGGATTCAGGCATCTGACACCCTGACATCTGGCGCCTTTTCTGTCTTTCACGTTGTGTTCCAAGCGGCACACGACGGCAAATGCACATCAAGCTATTCTTGAACAAGTATCGCCATCTGTATTTTTTATTTAGAAAATGCAATTTGCCGTAACTGAATGAAAAAAGTGTGAGGTCTAATAGCATCCTTAGCGCGTAATATATCAATATGGAAGTTCTGGAAAATGTAACATCGAAGGATGCTTCGAGATTTAATGTCTCGTAATTTTGATTAGTTGACGTGATTCCGTTTTTAGAGCAACATAAGATAATACCATTTTAACCTTTATTTTTTATTTTAAAATATACATTGTCTGTACATTTTGTTGCTTACTTTTTTCATTCATTATATCCAACCGAACTCTCACGAAAAATATCGTGGACGATGGGACGTTATAAATCGAGAAATACTTTTTTCAATACAAAGACTATGATCTAATAAAAGCTGAATAATTAAATGACAACTAAAATAATTGTAATATCGCAACATTCAAGTATTGTTGAAAAACAGTTCTTGAATTTGACATTAATTTTATAATTGTAGCATACATAGAAAGAAAGTTATAAACCGTTAAAAGCACCAAAACGTCATGCACGGTGGGGTTGCACCTTAAATCCCGAATCTCTCCAACCTCGCTCGGACACCACCGACTTTCGCTCCTCAAATGCCTTATACAAGGAGAAGATGCGCCAAAACTATGATGAGAGCCGCAGAGCACGTGAGTTTGATACCCTTCCGCCTGGAACTGCGGTAAGAATTCTGAGAGGAGCATGGGCTTAAAGCCACATTCTAGGGCCAGCGCCTCAACTCCGTTCCTACGCGGAGCAGACGACAACCGGCACTGCACGGCAAACAGGACACTTGCAACCGGCTGTGGCGCCTTACGTCACCAGGAGTGGATGAGTGAGCCGTCCACCTGACGGCTTTGGGGAGTATAAGTGTTGTTGTTCCAAAATGGGGGAGGTGTCAGAAGATCATTGCCACCACCGCCGTCGTCATCGCCACCTCAGCCGGGTGACCCTGGTCTCTTCCCGCCATCTTCAGCGCACGGACCCTCTCTCCACCAGATCGCGACCACACACGGCACGACTCACACCTGTATTGCTATGCTAGAAGAAACATACGCAACTCAATCAATCTCATCTCGACCAGGACAGTCACTTCCATTGCACCGCTAGGCGCGGGAATTGTGGGGCCGTTCCAATGTACGATCGGGCCGGACCGCACGCTCTGTGCACCCTGGACGCAGCACAAATAACTCTCTCTCTATTGAAAATAATACTTCAGCCCTGATGTGTCATGGGACCCCCTCAGTCCTTCAAGCCTCTTAAGCCCATCAAACCCCTCAGCCCTTCAACCCTTCAAATACCTTTAGCCCTTTAAACCTTCAGTCCCCCTCAGTCTCTAAACCATTTAGACACCCAACTGAGTGTGAACCATAGACCGAAAATGCAGTTTAAAACGTTATTTGAAGCTTATTTCAGACATTAAGTTATACATGCATATCGTACTTAAAAGGACGATAAGAACCAACTTGTGCTCAAACCCTGGCGCGAGCAGCTGTACACAAAAGATAGACGAAACAGAAACAATCGAGTTAATTGTCGCCCAAAAAATATCTTTCGAGGTAATCGCAACCAGGATACAAAAACAACAGAAAAACAACACACCGCACCACTTTTTACCACGCTTCACGCGAATGGTCGTAACAGGCCAATAGAACATGGCGGCGTACTTACGATGAAGTGACAACGAACTACATATCCAGGCGTCACACAGCACAATCACAAGTCAAACCCTTGCAACCACTCAAACAAACTCTACAGCACTTAAAACAAACAGCGGTATACTGTAAAAAAGTTTTGTCAAAATAACGGGAAATGTCTTGGCAGCTTTATTTTCAAGCTTTGGACAGTCATTTTTATATTACGGTGTTTTGTGAAATAAAACGTAGTACCCTACACACCTTTCGTGGCTTCCACCTTTCTCTTCACCCCAACACAAACGACAACAAACTGGCCCCTTTAGTAGCGTTGGCCCCGGCGTTGTCCTCCTGAGAGCCTGTATTACAGAGAAATTTCCAACATCTTGATCGTGGTAACGTGGTTTATGGGCCGGGTTTGCCATATAATCTGCGAGAGGGTGCCGAAAGTGTTGATCGTCTCGAAACGTCTCCTTCTTTCCGCTGGATTTCCTCCTCGTCCCCCAGAAACGCAACGAATGAGCTGGCGTCCGCCATTTAATTGCAAACCCTCCCCATGGTTTCAGATAGACCATCTCTCCAACACAAACTGCACCTAGCGTTCTATATTCGAACCTCCCCGCTGAGGATCTCGCGTTAGTTTATTCTTATGCAACGATATTGTTGGTGGCGTGGTGGTGGAAACACGAAGCTGTTTAGTGAGGGCCTATAAGGGCGTGCTGTCAGTTCCTCACTATAAACAGCTTCGAGTTCCCACCACCACGCTACCAACACTCCCGTTCCTTAAGAATGAAATAGCGCGAGACCCTCACTGGCAATGTCCGAATATAGAACGCCAGGTGCCTTTTGTTTAGTTGGAGTTGCGAGTCTCGCGGCCCGCGCAGGCGTTAGAAGTGGAGGAGAACACGATGGCCTCGCGGAAATAGCGAGTATTCACTGGCAGCCATAGCTGTGTGCGCTACTGCTGAGCGCGTGCTGACGGCGATCTTTCACAGTCCTTTCGCCACGTGCATTCCGCACCATCAAGAATGCTGGACACTGCTGCCTATTAATGTGAGCTCGTTCTCAGCATGCGCTCTTAACATCGCCCTCAAATCTTGCATCCAGTAACTACCGCCTATACAGCCGACATAGGTCCCACTTATGCCAGCTATCTTATGGAAAGTGAGAAACATTCCTAACCATTATAGTTTCACGTCCCCTTAAATATAATCAGCGTCGTGAAAAAAATATGATGTTTTTTTCAGATGACTGGGAGAAGTAAAAGTTCTTGGAGGTGAATGAGAAGAACGACGAACAAACTGAAGCGCCACTGAACCATGTTTATTTTCTTAGTGTTCCGAACCCTTGGGTTGGGGGTTTCAAAGCCACAACCGAGATAGCCTCACCATCGGCGTCCTTCCTGCGAACGTAAGTGCCAGATAGCGTGCACGGTCGGCATACTATACTGACTTTGGTGTTTACAATAGAGAGACAAGATATTTAGCACAGGCATTTGCCTAAACCTAAGATGGCACCATCCATTATCTGGCATAGCATTCATTATTTGAGGAGAATTGTCGAGCGTCATGCTTTCTAATGAAGCTCACTCGAAGCAACCATTGCAAATTATGGAAGGTCATCAGCCAATAATAAATCTCATTCTCGAAAAGCAAATTGGGCTCGTGACCGAGCACGTAAAATTTGCTATAAATATTATCACGCCCGCCTCTTTGTGTCCAACCATAATCTGGTCGCCCTCTCACTCGCAGGTTTGCTTTCGTGAGTCGCGCTCGCTGTCTTTCATGTGCTTCACGGAAAACTTGATGTGCAAGTGTCCTTCAGAAAAAGGTGCGGAATTCGAGCAAAACATAAACTTTGCTAATCTCGGCGGCACTTGTTTCTCGATGCTTATTGAGCTGAGCATGGCCGACGTTGCTAAATTGCATCAGTTGTGAAACACCCGTGGTGAGAAGTACCCTCTCACCTCCCCCTTTCCACGCTTCAGTCCACCTCCCGCCGTTTGAAGCGCCATTTAGGTTTTGCCATTAAAACACTGCGTTCCGTAGAGTACGGTGGAACGTCATCTAGACACGGTGCTTCAAAACATACGTATTCCATATACAATGCAGCTACTATAGCAACCGGTGGCGCGTCAACCGATAGGAGGTGAGTCGTGGTGAAGACTGAGCTAATCGGGTAACGTTGAGCATGGCTTGCATTGACGTCAGATTAGCAGCCATTGTGAAAAGCCTTGGTGTTGAGCGTCTATTGGCGCGACCAAAATCGTCGCTGTGATCGGCCATCCACGATTGGTCAAACACTCATATGACGTCTTCAATAGGCTCTCATCGACAGAAATAAAAGCAGTGTCAGAGACGCGCCTCTGACGGTATTTATTAGGAAGTATTGTGTGAAAACAGAAAAACAATTTCGCAAAGTTATTGAATTTTCGAATTTTGTCTTCATCGTGTTTCTAAAACCGGGAGCCCCTACTGGCAACATTGAAGAGTAGACGACAGAAATGGTACAAAGTGGGCAGCAAGCCATGTTCCCAACTGATTACAAGACGTTTGATGGTGGGAAAAGAATGCTTGGTAGCTGATTCACTGAGAAGCACGCATGCGTGCTTCTCAGTTAATCAGTGTTTTCTATCGAGCATTTTCTGCAGATAACACTCGACATACTCTGTTTAAGACTACCTGCACGACCTGAAAGTCTGTACCTATTTGTGACGTCACTCCACTGGAGAGCGCGCGGAAATTTGAATGCTGGTTTCGGCATCATCTTCATTTACGGTTTTCTCAATTGCTATTTCTGAATTTCGAGAAAATAAATAGCATACCGTGAAGACTATAAAGTCCGGGTAGTCAGAAAATGCAATTTTTTTGTGTAGTTCCCGAAAACGTCCGGAGTACCCCTTTAAGCTAAGACGTGAGAATGTGAAATCGTTCCGGCTAAATAATAATTGAATGGGATGCGCTGGCTCGCCCCGAGCGAGCGCATGATTAACTATTTTATTTTACTACCTTAACATCGCTAAGAAGAAGGCTAATAGCCTAGGCGACATAAAACACCATTTGATATGGCAAAAGAATATTCAACAGGTCACGAGTCTATAGCTTTTGGGACATACATCCCTCAAAGCCGGCAAAATCTTATTCAAAGGTCGCAGTCCTATAGCCTCAACGACATAAAACACCATTGAGTCGGCCAAAGGAAATCCAATTGTCGTGCGTCTGTAGCTTTAGGGACATGCAGTCCTTTATAGACATCTAAATCGTATTGATTTATAGCGAATCTATAGCATTCGAGACGTTAAATTTTTATAGCTGGTTGAAGAAAATAGAATAGTCGCAAATATATATGCTTCCTAGACACATTTAATTATAAGTGACTATAAAAACCTGAATAATCAAGATTTTATAGCTTTGCGATTGGGAATATGGTTATAGCGTTTTACGTATTATGGCTTTTATGGTTATTTATGGCTGATCATAGAGGGCCATATATGATGACAGCTCACCATAGGATTTTCCATACACGTCCATAGACCTTATTTGTCTTTGGTGGGGGGGGGCTGGGCGAAAGGCTGTAGGGGCAAACATTTATTTCGGCCGAACATTCTCGATTCTGGTACAGGATATTGCATACATATATAAATATTTGAATATCCGGATATTTATATATCCCAATAACCTAGCATAGGTAACTCGATTATGCGAATAACCGGTTATCCGGTTTTCAAATTCAAACATTTGGTAATCTAGAAACCGGTCTGTACTGTTCCCGCTAAGTGAAACAATCCGTAATTCTTGGTACGAATTTGAATCTTAGTAGGAGTCGGAGATCAGTGATAATGAACATATTCTTGGTGGTGACATATGGTATGGAAATAATAGGAATGCCCATGGCGATGGTTTTTACATTTTGTAGAAAATAGCAATTAATAGACCTATTGCTAAATTACCCAAGCATCAAGGAGAATGCAGGGATTGGTGTTCCACGCGCCACAAGCGCGCGCCTTCCCCGCATGAAAGATTCGAAGTAAATAACCAAAAAAAAACGTTGACGAACGCGCGTGCATGATGCAATTTGTTTTAGGCATTTGCTTTAGAAAAGTTACTACTGCTAAGGCCAGCACGTGCGGCGCGTGGAACACCAATCCCTGCATTATCCTTGATGCTTGGGTAATTTAGCAATAAGTCTATAGGGACCTTTAGTAGACCGTATTATAAAGCTAGCGCTTTCGTAGCGCGGAAGCTCGTGCCGTCACACTTAAGCATGGATTAAGCACGCGCCCGCTGGGTCCAGTTTCGGCAGCGTGCGATCTACTAAAAGTCTCTATTCTAGTGAAGCTTATGTTGGCGTTGGATTCTATCAGGGCATATTTTGGGAATTAATACATTCCGAAGACAAGGTGTTAGCCGAATGTAGCTTCTATCGAACGCCTGATTCTCCGGTCGACGTATTGTTTGATCAGTTAAGAGCCATAATAGAAGCAGTGCGAACGGATAGTGTTGTTATCGGAGGACATTGTAATCTGCCGAATATTGCCTGGAACGGGCAGGGTAGAGCTATTGAAACTACAGGGCATTCTGACTAATATATGACGACCTGAACACACCTATTTGTTTTCCATCAAATGGTGCTGGAACCAACACGCGGAATAAACGTTTTAGATTCGTTACTGACGAATCAGCCTCATATTTGATCTGTTCAACCAACCTTGCGCCTGGTATTAGTGATTACGGTGCTGTGATATGCGAGATGAAGAAAGAACACGTGAAAACAAACAGAAGTGTGGCTAGGCGAGTGTTTATCTACGAGCAAGCTGACGTAAATTGGATAAATGAAGTATTCGAGGCGTATTATACTGTCTCGGACACAGAAGCAGAGTAAGGGCCGTTTGAGCTTTTCCTTAATTGAAAAATATGTGAACTTAGACAGCGTTTCGTTCCGTCAAGGCTATTCACAGCAATCGAGGGTCGAAGTAAGCCGTAGTTCTCACTGCGCATTCTTAACCAGAACTCCGAAGACTGTATCGTACTCACTGCCAAGTGCCGAAACTTGTAAGCTGTGAAAGAAAGTAGATAGTTAAGTAGAAAAGGCTCGAGGTACACCGAAGCACTTCTTATGAGTTGTGAATACGAAAGCATGCAAAGCCGCTCTTCCGCTCCCTTATTTCGTCTGCTGCGTACTTTTCGTCACCGGTCAGCGCGCGCGCTCTCCTCCGCGCGCTGACCTTGGATGCTCCGTATTAACGGCGCGCTGACGGACACGCAGCGCCATGGGGTGAGCGGTCGTTGAAACTGACGCACAGCGGCCAATGGGGGCCTCGTCGACGCGCGCCAGTCAATGGGACCGAAGCCGAAAATCAATCAGCTTTACCTTGATCCTTTGGGATCCAGGAATTTTGGTGCCGCTGGCTAGCTTTTCGCGTGGTTTCATACCTGGGAGCTGGCTTCACTCGGAGAAAGGATTTAAGGTGCCGTTTGGCGCAGCTCGCTCCATGAGACAGTTAATGCTTTCGCATTAAAAATGAAAGACGTTTACAATTCATTGTAATGACGAATTAGAGCGCAGCTCTTGAAGAGCAAGAGGAGGGAAAAGTACGAAGGGGAGGGTCACGTGTGACGCCACGAGGTTAAAACTTTCCAGCTAAATTTAGCGGGAAAATTTTCCCGTTTTGAGGGGCGTCAGGTGTGATGTCACGAGGCTAAAACTTTCCTTCTAAATTTAGCGGAAAAATTTGCCCTCGTGACGTCACACGTGACGTCCCGTGTGACGTCATTATGGGAAACGTCCCATAATGCAACGCGAGGTTACGCCGACGGCGACGGCGACACCGCTCATGCCGGAAACGGGCGCCTAAGAGTTGCGCTCTAAAAGGCTATTCGCACAACCAAAGACAGCTTTATTAATGTCATTGAGTTGCAGCTAAAAGATAATTCGAAAGAATAAAGGAAGCCGTGTCAAAAGAACTATAAAGGTGTCATAGCCATTCCGCCCCTCGCCTCCCGTGATAACGTTGTCCACGATAACACATATATCGAAAGCGAAAGTATTTAGTCTGTACATTTGTTTCTTTCACTGCCGTGACACCATGTGATAGCGGAGATAGACAAGTGGTCCGAAAAAGGGATCAGTGATACGGATGTCATTGTAATAAGTGAACGAGGATTTGAATTACAGTTACGGAAATTAAATAATTCTAAAGCAGGCGATCCTGGTGGCTTATCGAACAATGTTTTCAAACTTTGGGCGCAATTGCTTTCAACTTTTTTTTATACTTTTTTTATAAATACCTGGACGAAGCTTGCCTTCCGGAGGATTGGAAAAACGCCGCAGTCGTTCCAATTCATAAATACAGTCCGCGTAATGACGTTACAAATTACCGCCCGATATCGCTAACGGGTGTGGCGTGTAAAGTCTCAAAGCACACCTTGTATTCATGTATTGTAGCGCACATGAATCGGCAGTGTCATTTAGTCCCCGACAGAATGGTTTTCAGATAGGACTACCCAGTGTAACACAGCTAGCCGGATTCGCTCATGACCTGACCTACGCTCTAGACCAGGGGTCCAGGGGTTCAAACCCAAGCCCGCGGGCCAAATCCGGCCCGTGACTGGCCGCTGTCCTTCCAGTGACGCCCTGTCCACAGCCCGCTTGCAGCAGGCCCGCTGCTAGCAACGCAAAAATCAGCGCATGTGAAAAACAAATGACACACAACACGAGAAAACGGCGTTGCGATGCGCACCAAACGCGCACGCAAAAATAGCAAAACAAAATACGAAAACCATATATCTTGAGTTTTCTAACTTTACATTTTTTATATTTATATTCCGGCCTTCGAGACTTTGACCGACCCCAAATACGACCTTTTAGCCAAAGTATTTGGAGACCCCTGCTCTAGACAGACGCTTTCATTGTATTATGTATTCTCAAATTTAAAAAAAAAAAAGCGGTTGGCGTGGTTTCGTAATCCTCGCTAAATAAAAACAAAAAAACAGAACAGTTATATTATTAATTCAAAAAGGTATTTCCTAAATCAGCGAGTATCTCGAGAAAAACGAAGCCAGTTTATCGTTGTACGTGGTCCAGAGTCGTCTACTGCGGAAGTCGGGTTCCGGACAAAATGGTCCCGGACAAAATGGTCCTGGCCAGAATGACCCCGGACAAAATGGTACCGGTCTTCGGATGGCGAAACAAGCTATTTTCTACGCTGTCAAGATGTATGCGTTTATTGCGCTTGCACAGTTTCTTCGCCAAAGCCCGATATAAACTGAATTTGGTGTACATGAGTGAAGGGCGGCATTTTTTATAAAGACGGTAGAATTTGTTCTTTCTTGACTAAATAACATTTTGAATCCTTGGAAAACCGTTCAGGATATTTGAATGCATGGCTTTGGTAAACGTTTCGGCACAAAAGTGTCGATGGCATCTTTTACAATTGTCGTTGGAGTCTCGGTAGCACGATCGACATCAGACATGGCGAGAACATTAGGCCAGTCGAAAGTTTCAATATATTTATACAAGCCCAGGTAATCTCCTTTTAAAAAACTGTAAGCTAACGGCTTCCGCAGTTCTTTTGCAACGTGCATTCTACATCATCAAAATTCTCGGTCTTAGCAGCCTAGTAATGTGAGCTCGTTCTGAGCATAGGCTCTGAAAAGCGCCCTCAAATATGTCATCCAGTGAATACGTCGCTGTACGCCAGCTACGAGCGTTCATGCTGACCAGACGGTTAGGCAGACGTACGTGCGGCCCTCTCTTTGAGCTCGCGGACAGGAGTGCAAGCTCGGTACGTCGTGTCTCTTTGCGCGATGATGCGCGGATGGGCCTTCCAGGCGCGGACGCGTCCCGCGCGTTAGGCGCGATGGCTAGCGCGTTAGGCCTGTATCTGTGCTAGCGCGTTCGATGGCAATGTTGTGTAGTCTCCCGTTTCATTTGAGGTATGAAATATTAGTGAGCAATATTCATACGTTCATCAATTGATCATGCGATATGCCGGACTCGCTAAGATTGTCATCGTCTCAACGCCACAGCTAGTTCACAGAAAGACAGCTCATCGAGGGTTGTGCGTCGCGTATCACACGCTCTGCGAGTTGGTGAGCACTGGATAGCCGCTAGTCAAATCGGATCGCGTTCGCAAAGCGGTTGCTGAACGCGGTTGTATAAAGGTCCAGTACAATTTCACACGCACTTGATGTCATCGAGTGCGCGTAAAATGTACTGGATCTTTATACAACCGCGTTCGCAACCGCTTTGCGAACGCGGATCCGCTTCCAGTGTGAATGAGCGCTAAGAGGCTATGATATCAACAAACCATCGCTCGACACTACTCGACTACTTTGGTAGCTTTGTTTTTACCCCAGCAAGTTTTAACCCTGTGTTTCTTTTAAAACATGCATTCTATATCGGGTAGGTGACACTCCAGCGTACGATAGGTTACGCTCGACATATCACGTGTAACGACTATGCGAGCAGTGATTTATCACTGATTGTTCTGATAGATACACGCTGTGAAATCTCAACTGTAAAAAAACAAAGCAAAGAATGTGAACAGCGTCCTTGCATGTTTCAGACTGTTCGTCTTAGGCCCTGCATGTTAAAATGTTTAATTCCGTAGAGTTTTCTTGTCATTGCAATTTCTTTTTATACTAAACAAAATAAGTAATGTCTACCTTCCCACCTAATTATTCTGTGGTGCCCTTATTTCTCTTTCGAACAGATTGCCCCAGCGTCCCTCAAAAGTGTTTTTACCAAAATTATCTTCTCAAGTGGGTATCATGAATATTATTTACTCCATTTCGGACTTCTTCACATCATCTCTTGTGCCAATCACTGTGTCGACAGGTAACATTTTTTATTTGCATTCTGCAGTCATTGGTTTTACCTATGCACGCGCTTATTGTGTTCGAGCAATATTATATTAACCCAAATAACAACAAAGACTTCCTATAAGATCAATACTCAAGCAAGCTAAGTTTCTACATGTGTCCACTTTGAACACGATAAGAAGGCTATTTAATAGAGACTTACAGCAAACCGTTACCGTGTTCCGCGTAGCGCACTACCGGAGAAGCATGCATTTAAGCTCGCGCCCCGCAGTCACGGTATCAACCGGGCTCGCTTAAAAGCATGCTTCAGAGGCTCCGGTAGAGCGGTATGCGGAACATGGTAACGGTTTGCTGAAAGTCTCTATTATCCCGCATGCAATAAAATGTTTAGTAAATACACGGTTGACGCTAGGTTGCTTGGTTGAAGAACAGAACTGTCATGCTCTATGCAAATTTCTTTTAAAATTAACAATAAAGCGGGTTTTTTTTTCGTTTGGCTAGTTAGATTTTTAGCAGAAGGAGCACTTTACTACACACTTTACGGTAGTCCGTTCATCCGTAGGCTGAGAGCGCGGTGGGAGCTACGCTTTCGCTGGAACAATAGCCTTACTTTCATCTCCTGACCAAATCCTCTGCGCGAGGCTATGGGCGGGAGCATGACCAAGTGGTGGAACATACAGGCACGACAGGTCCGACGAGCTCGTACCACCGCACTGTCAGCTTGGAAGTGGATGGGGAATGGGGAATGGCTGGACACTCCACTCATTTACATTGGTTGGAGCGAAGGCAGCGACGAATCGTTTTCTAGTGGCCCGTTGTATTCGGTGACCATCTCTTTATCATTTTCTCGCCTCTCCCACAAACACGCGATTAAAAATATATCATTTTACGGAACGTCGGGTCGACGATGATTAGCCATTAACCAAGATTGTGTAATCTTCGCAGCGCCATTTTGCCGATGTTCCGGAAGCTCAGACGGCACGGTGCACGCGTTGACGGCCAGATTGTTTTCCTGGTCACTGTTTAGAAAGAGCTGCCCTTACAAAACACAGTATTTTCGTGTGAAGGATTTAGCATTCCATAGTAATGCGTACCCCGCCCTCCCCTTTTTTTCCCCTCACGTTAATATTATTCAACTTTCCGAGTGCGCGTACTAAGGGCAATAATTTTCCTAACAAAAATATTGGAAGCAGTTGTGTTCAGTGACGACGTTATGTAAAGGGAAGCTCCGGGGAAATCTTGATAGTCACTGATTTGCCTCAAAATTGGCTCAACACATTAATATATGTACATCTGAACTAGTAACGGAACTTCCATATCACAATAAATTTATATCGCGAAGTCACTGAATTTTTAGATTTGTTCTGAGAGGCTGAGAGGCTCTACACGTAAAACGTAACGTACAATGTTGTAAAAGGCGGGTAGTAGCTCGACTTGCAAGTGATCATGTTACGTAACTCCACCGGATTTGGCATTATCGTTATCTGCGTTTTCTCAATAGCTATGTTGAACTGAGAGATAATAAACACGATGCCGTTAAGCGTGAAGCCTGTGTATCCTAAAAACATTTAAATCGTCTTCATCTTCCTCCAGGATCACGAATAACATGATTATTTTTCAGTTTGGTGCACGGAGGATGCAGAAAATCAGTTTTAATGTACCACTGAAGCCCTTTCTTTCCTGAAGCCTGAGGTTATATCAGGAGTTGTCGAACTATCCGCTCTCGCCTATCTTTAGTGTTTATAAAAGCTATGCACGCGCACTCCTGCTATTTTCAGAAAAGTCAGAAAAAGACGTCACTACTGGTGTCAGTGCGGAAGAATATACCTGGCGAGCTTGCAATCGCACGCGCTGCCCAGACGCGCGACACGCGCTTGGCGGCCGAAAGATACTAGTATGACGTAACGACTGGTCGGAGGCCTTTCGTGTTCTCTCGCGTTTAGTTACATCTTCTGGAAAAGCGAACCTGATATTCAGATTCACGGGATAAAAATACTCTGGAATTTACCTCTAACTAGTTTTTCAGAGCGCAGCTCTTAGGCGCCCGTTTCGGACTTGAGCGGCGACGTAACCGCGCGTTGCATTATGGGGCGTTTCCCATAATGACGTCACACGTGACGTCACGTGTGACGTCACAAGAGTTACCCTCGTGAGGGTTACGAGCGTTACCCTCACAAGGAATACGAGGGTTATCCTCACGAGGGTCACGAGGGTTACCCTCAAAAGGGTTACTTTCACGAGGGTCGCGAGGGGTCCAAGTGACGTGTCCAGTAAGGCAATAGTGCAGTGGCCTCACCCGTACTCAAAGAGCTAAATGAATTGTGCCATTCAAAAATAGCCAGCCTGACTAAACGGAGTGATCTTCACCACGAAACTTTTTTTTTCCATTTGGTGAGGCAAAACAATTATTGACAATTTTTCACGCGTTTCGAGCTCCTGACACATTGCTTTTGTCAACGTTTCGAGAGTGTAAAATCACTATTGCTAATACAATCTTTTTTTTCTGCTTTTCAGTTTACTTTGATAGTGACATCATAAGAAACCCCATTGCCTACCTGAAGCGCAACCTCAAGATGGTAAAATATCTATCCTTGCTTTTATTTGTGTGTTGAATTTTCTGGGTAACTCTAATTCTGTGGAAATTTTAACATTAGAAGTATGTTATATGCGACACATACAGTGAGTGTAGGTTTCAGTTATTCAAGATCGTAGACAATATATTTATGAGCGCTATTCGGGCGTAAAATGGTTAAGACGTTTGCCAGTTTAGTGGCACAGGGTCAACTATCGTGCCGAAATGTACCAACGGGCGTAAAACAATTTCTATGAATAAGGCAATGCACGGAATGCAGTGAAACCTTTCACACAGATGTCCTCAGGTGGTGAATTCATCATACTCATATGTGATGGGTGAAACCATTTAAATAAAAATGCAAGCGAAACTATATGTTTCGAGGGAAAACAAAAACAAACCATCCGATTGGCATTGCTGCTCACAGATGATATCACTCACTCTCAGATATGCTGGACCTTCTTTTGAGATCTCATCTCAAAGAAGCTTACAAGTTATTTTTTTCTTTCATGTCGTTTGAAATATTGAGGTGCTTTTGGCTTGCATTTTTTTGCAGAAACCTACGCTTATAAAATTTGGGTTTGGTAAATACACCAACTAAAGGCATATTTTTGAAAATTGTCATTGCATTTCGTTCATTTGCTTGTTTACGCAATTATTTTACGCTCGAATAGCACTCGGTAACACGCTGTATCCTCCGTCTCACAATTTGACTTCACTGCTGTCGTGGTAGGGGCCCTTGTGCGTGACTCTTTAGTAATGTTTCATATGCACTAGCACTCACGCATAGAAAGCGCTTTCTAAACCCACGCACACGTGCCCCTGGCTTGGCCGGTAGGGAAATAAAATTTTGAGCTGAAGTACAAAATTTGTGTCACCTCTATTTGGCTCACTGTCCCTGCAGCTGACGCCTCGATTATTTTCCTTAGATTTTCTAATTCAGCCTGATTTCTAATTTAGCTAGGATTTTCATGTCAGCTTAATGTTTCAATTTGGTCTACATTCGGATAGAGCATCAATGAATTCCATTGGGGTACAAACTCTTTAACTTATTGTTTAAACTCGTAGATTCTTCTGAATGTAAAATTATAATATCTAAAACTGAATTGTAATTTTGCATTTCGAATAATTTTTGACCAAATTGTGCAGTATGTCAAACCAAATATTTTTTTCGAGCTGCTGTCTGTGCGTTATTGTAGCGGGCGGGCAACCGCCAAGTTGTTTTTCTGTTTGTTTTACGGCCTGACATTTTTTTAATTGACGATAAAATGAAGTTATTTTATAATAAGTAAGGTTGAAACTTGCTTTAGCAAATATATTTAAAGGAGCTGTGCAACGATTTTAACGTTGAAAGAATTTGCATCTTCTACTTTTGACATTGTTTATCTTGTCACAAAGGACAGAAAACACATCTCCTTCCTTCAAACTGTTGCAATTCCGCCGCGTAATCGCGAGGCAAAAGTTAGAATATTTCCCGACCTGCAGCCACGAGCGGCGGCCATGAGAACCACGCGGCATGACGTCAATGGGGGACTTGTAAAAATACAGGAAGTTGTGCAAATACCTGCTCGATAAAAGGTTATTTTTCTATAAATCTTGTCATTCCAACATAAATATAATTGCTTCAAAAACCTGGTATCATCGACAAAACTTTTATTATACGGAGTTTTAGTGGCGCCATCTATCCGAGGTCAACAAAACCGTCAGCTCTATCTGCTACCGCGAACAGCCGCCAGAAGCCGGAGGGGGACGGGGACAGAGCCGGACGGGGAATCGGGGATGGGCGGACCCGGACGTGACTTTCCTCCTTTCGCCATCAGTGATCGCGCTGTGCAAGCACGTGGTCACGTAGTCGCTAGCGGGTGAGTTCTCGCTGCTCACTGATGGCTCTAGAGAGAGAGCTTCACCGGAACTCCGCACGTCCCCAATTCACGTCACATCGCACGTGATTTGGAAGATGGTGAAGGAGTTGAGAGGTGCCGAAACAAGCCTCAATCTTTGTCAATTCTTAAAATAAAAACGAGGACATGCAGGCAAAAGCGGTTTTTTGTTCTTTACTTCAGAAAGGTCGCGGCACCAACTCCCAAATTATTTAAGCAAAGCACTGAAATTGTTGCACAGCTACTTTAAGCAGGAAGCTGCGAGAGATTACGGACGTGATTTCGAGGCCGGTGGGGGCTATGGTAAATTAACATTCGAGCTTCTATTGTCTGTCATGTTAAGGTGCAATTAAGGTATAGCGTATAGAGGTTTTTTTTCGATTTGCCGTTTCTTGTTGTGCTTTATATAAAAATATTGTTTAATGTTCATCGCAGTATATTTATTAACAGTAGGGTTGAAAGGTTTTCTTTTCCTTGTACGCTGGCTATCTCCTACACAATACTATTATAAAAATTGGTCTGTTTTTTCTGTTTTTGTGAGCACTGAGCAAATATTTTTAATGGTTTTGTTTGACGCGGTGATATTATTTAAGTTTTCAACTGCCATGTGAAAGCCTCACAATACTGAAACGTGGTGATTAGGCCTAAAATTCTGAAAGACAACTTCGTAAAAATTATTTTTATTTCTTACAATGGCTTGTACAACAATAATGACAAAACACGCACGGACGAGTACAGAGGTAGCAGGACTATGGCCAGCGTTAACATTAACATAACTTCAGTTGAGACTTGTATTGCGCCGTCTCTTTTTCTTCCTAGTCTCGGTGCTTTAGTCAGTAATGTATACCTTGGGTGTTCTCGGTGAAGCGTTACAACTAACGGCGTTACAGGTACGTTACTGCGCTACGTTTTTGGTAGCGTAGTAACATACTCGTAAAATTTTCAAAACATTAATGGATACCATACTTACGTTGTTTATTTCGAGTAATGGGTAATGTAGGTTCAGTTAAGCAGCGATAAGTCGGACTGATAATCTTTTCACCGTAAAATTAAGCCTAACTGAAGCGATCAGACAAATTAAAATGTGTATGCAAGCTGCAAACTGAAGCGAGTTTGCAAGTCCAGCCACACCAAATCTTTCAATCCAATTGAGTGTTAAACTAAATGTACAATTATAACGAATAGAGAAGTACGTAAGTGCGCGTATAAAAAATATATGTGAAAGCTTCGACCAAATAAGCAAAAGCATTTTAACACATAAAGTGCTTTAGTGGCCGAATTCCTCGAAAACGACGACACGTTCTAAAGTTATTGCGAGGGTAACACTAACGTTTAAAGCCATGTACATAAATTAGTAGTAGAGGTCCATAGGACCCATTTAAACCAACATAAGAACACCATGCATGGGAATCGAACACGCGATCAAGTGACTGTTAACCCAACATTCCAACCTTGCTAAGCGCGTGCAGATATTCGGAGATGCGGTAAGAGCAGGTTCGTCAGAAACAGCCTGCGCGAGCGCAGCTGAGTGGGAAAGCAAGATTTACGTCACATACAATAGACATTTTATGCAAGCTTGATCATGCTGACAAGAACCGGAGAGAAGAGAAACCGTTGAGCTCACACCAGCCGAATTTGAAAACCACGCACTTCGTGCGTGGTTTGCGAGTGAGGATGATGTGAGCGTGGAAGCCTATGCGGAGAGCAAGTCTCCTGCTCCTTGCGCAGGAGTTACGGTGAGGTCAGGACGACGCCAAGCTCTGATTGGCCTTGTTTGGAAAGGATAGGGCGGGCAGACCTCAATGCGAGATGCCTTAAAATCTGCCCACTATTTTTGAATCAGTCATTAAGAGCTCGAAATTCTGACATCATCGCAACCCCTGTGCAAGAAGCAGCCGAACTTGCGATCCACATAGCGCCAACCACACACATAATGTGTGTCTAGCACTCGAAACATGCAGTGCTCCCAGGTGTTTGTCAGCATGCTCAGAGCTAGTGGAATTTTTGGTAAAAAGTGGAATCAGTGGGTTGTGGGTTCCATAGTTAGCCTTGAAATGTTAGCACTCATAGAACACTCTACGAGCAATATATGCTGAAATGCAAGCAACCAAAATCACTAAATGACTTAAACGCCAAAAAATATCGATGTGATAGATATCACGTTCAAAACATTGCGTAGTTATTTCAACCCCCAATCAACTTTTCTTCTGTACAAAAAAAAAAAAACATGTTGCGTAATAATAATAAATTTTGAGCGATGCTGCGCATATTCTCTCTCTTTGTTTTCGTTTTTCGCTAGACTGTGCCTTAATATACATCTTTCGTTTGCGCGGTTGTCTGTGCCTTATTGCTGCTTAAGTTTCCTTTATACTTCTTATTTTTATATTTTCTTTTGTTAAAGCTGGAAATTGTATTGTATGTTGATTTTTTTAGTGCTGCAGAAATTGCAACGCGGGGGCCTGGGGCTTTGTCAAGCTGTCCTTGTGACACCTTTTTTCACCAGCTTCCAGTATCCTGTACATTTTACTTGATGAAAATGAACATCAATCAATCAATCAATTTCAAAATATAAGCTAGTTCAGGAGTGTTCCTGCTAAGTCGCCAGCTGCCTGCGAGCTTAACGACGTCAAAGAGCTAATCCAAATATTTTGTTTGGAACGCTATTCATGACAAGGCATAGCATAAACGAAAACACAGTGAGGGTGCAGGCGAGCTGGTGTAAGTTTACCATTTTGTTAAAATATCTGAGAGAGGGTGTGGAAAAACTTGTCTCTTCTACTTTTGGTTGTTTCAAGTTTTTTCACACCCAGTCTCAGGTGTGTTAACAAAATGGTAAGAGCATGGCATCGCGTTTTTATAAAAATATTTTAATTGTTCGCCACTTTCAGTGCCAAAATCAACATCCCCACGGACGCAGTATATTTACGTCTGACTATTTTGTTGTCCCTGGTTTCCCCACGTCGAGCACTTTTTTATTGTGGGTAGCTGCTAATCAGGAAGTCTGAGCAAAAAACCTGTAAGCAGTCGAACATTTTCTGATGCTCTGGCAGTGCCACGGGTGCATATGTCGGGCACGATTTCGAACCTCTTTGCTGTCAATATCCCATGAAAAATTCAAAAATGTGTACTTGTAGTGACGTCTCTAAATCACTCTTGATGCCCTATCTATCCAAGCGGCGGCTTCTGCTTTTCTCGCCGCCGAGGAGCATGACGGCGCCTGAGGCATCTATATCGTCGGCGGCCGCAACCTCGGCAGTAGTGAAACGTGGCCGTCCATGCCAGTACACCTCAGACGAACTAAGAGAGCAAAAGAACGACATTCGTGCTTTCGCATTCACAACTCATAAGAAGTGCTTAGGTGTCCTCGGAATTTTTTTCTTCATACGGCCTTTTTCGTCACAAGAAAAACATGTGCATCTTCCTGCGTAGGGGCGCTGGCACCCTATGCTCTCGCTGTTCCACCCTGCTAACCATACTGCTCAAAGGTTTTGTTTCTCGTCACCCAATGGTGTACTGTCATGTCCCGAATTGCACGTTAACATCAGGGAAGACTTCTGGAATGTCGTTCCACCAGCTGCCCAGCGATGACTCTGTAAGCACCGTCTGAACAAAAATAAGATACCAAGAAAGAACCTTGTTCTCAACGACAAGTGCCCATCTACGGTTGTGTACAACAGACACTTTAAACCGGAAGATTATGCGCCAGGACACCGCGTAAAAAAACTGGTCCCTGGAGCCGTGCCCGCGGTGTTTGATATGTCTTCGGAGGACCCGGTGCCTGCAACCAAGAAAGTCTTAAGAGAGCCTGTTTTAAAGCAGTCGGCATATGCACCGAAAAGCATAAAGCGAAAGGCAGATGTGTTGGCTTCCCGCAGTGAATTGTGAACAGGACAATCAAGATGAACCAAGCGGTTCGTGTACGAGGACCGTCGTCTCTACTCAAGCATCAGGGAAATATTTTGAACAGGCGAATCAGCACCTTTCGAACATTGCTACTCTGCGCTTCAAGGTGATCTACTACAAAAATAAGTCTTTGAAGCTGCAGAAACAACTAAACTACCAAGCGAAATTACACGCTAATTACCATAGCAATGTAGACCGCGCTGCGCTAAAGATTATACAAAATAGCTTTGAGAAGAGCGAAAATAAAGCCGCGATTATTCTCACCCAGTTCGAGAACTACGAGAAGTCTTTTACCAGGAGGAAATTCTTTGGGAATGTGTAATATGGATATTTCTATCATTAAAAGGCTACGATCACGCGATTTCATCGAATCTGCTCACGCTACACAAGTGAGTAAATCTAATCCGTTAGTGAAGCGTTTATTTGATTGCATCAATAATTATCAAAATAATAAAGTAGAAAATGCTCATATCCTGAGATTTTTGTGCGGTGGCCTTACCTCGGGGAGATTCAGTATTCACGTTTTCGACCAGCGCTCTCATTACATATGCTTTTCTTCTACTGACGTTAAGAATTCATGGTGAGAATTAGCGGTCACCGCCAGTTGCCGAGATCTAGCATCACGTTTCGCGACTGTCGCAATTCCAGCCCAGCGCGAAGAATAGGGCATAGCAGGCTCCGCAAGAGTTTCCACATGGTTTACGCGTTCGTTTCTTCTTTGACCGCATCTTCAGTGGGCTTCCGACCAGAGTCTATTGGCGACGTGCGCGATCGAAGAGCTATCGCTGTAGTCGGCCTTTACGATTGGCCGAGTGCTCACTGTGACGTCAGCAAAGACTTTCTCAATGACGGAAATAACGAGTACATGTAAGAACTTTAATGCTTGACGGTAGTTCAGCAGTGTTCGTTTAAGAGCGCGATTAGTTTCAAGTTTCCACCGTGCTCATCACAAACACCTTATCGAACTTACGTGTTCGCAAGGCTTGACGTAATCGAGAGGCAACCGTTGAGTGGCGCTTCGAAACATCTCGCCGCTAATACCCGTGGACAACTTTCTGTGGCATTTATTTAGAGAGGAAGAGAGCGCGCGTGCACAGCTTTAATCTGCACTCGAGCGCGCGCTCTTGCACTTTTGACTGCATGCATAGCCGCAGAAAGCAGAAAGCGGCTGGCGTATCCACGAATGTAAAGGCTGGTTCAGACACCTGCGTTGGTTGCGTTGGCTTTCAACCGAAACGGCCAGTAACAACACAGTCACCGGGAGAAGCGTTCGCCGTGCACAGCATGGCAAGTGATGCAAGGAGTAGCTTCGCGAAGCAATCCATGGGTCACGGTTGTTGTGGTGTTTTGGTCCTTACAGTCAGTGCGGTTGCTTGTAATCGAAACCGCTGCAAATATGTGAGCCATAGTGAGCCAGCCTTAACAGTGACACCTCCTGCGGCCGCACTGCTTTGCAGCTCCCGGCCGCCTAGTGCCACTTCCAGACTACTGTGCGTAAGCGCCGCTTTTCAAACGCGGGCGTTATTACCAAGGTGATTTTCGCCCGAGAGTGAGACAGAAGGTTGTCATTTTTTTACAGTGGAAGAAAAAGTAACAGGGACAGACAGCGTCTCTAAATCAACTTTTGTGGAAGAGAAAGTAGCAGGGACAAACCGCGTCTCTAATTCAGCACCAGATCGCCTGCAAACAGGCCGTAATTTGGTTAATCTTACCTGAAGCAGGCGTAATACCCATCTCATATGCTTCCGCATCAATCATCAAATCAACCGCACTATTTTTGAAAGTTTTCGCCGTGGTGGTCAAGTTAGGACGTCGCCTGGCAGAACTGGAGGCAAAATGTGCTTTTTTCGGCATCTGCCTTCAGACTTCCTTGACCTGTAGATGCTCAAGCATCTTTCAACCTCTGGATTTTCATGGAGCATCAAGAAGAAGATCCTCAAAGCATACAGAGAGGCCTCATGTCGCCGGATTCAAGATATCCGCAGGGCTTGTGACAGACCGTGGATTCTTCTCCTGGGATGCGACTTCAAACGTCACAGGGACTACAACTATTAGAGCAATATCAAGCGGACCCACTTGGACAGACTTTTGTATGCCAAACGGAAGGCATGTTTTGAATAATATTAAGGCGAACTCTCGGAAGAAAGAAGGCAGAAAGTCGTGGTTTTCTGATTATGCAGTTACGATTTCGGGGTTCTGTAATTAGCCCGAGTGGTGTGCCTTTGGCGGTAAAGACCTAAGAAGCGTTGGGAAAAGAACCTAAGCATTGCTACCAGTCTCGTGTTAAAATCATACTGGTAAACTTCCACTAGCTCGCCTGCATACTGACCGTAATTTCGGTAAGCGCTATCATGCGTCACCGGAGAGGCCGTAAGACAACGATCGCGTAATCCAGTCCGGCCATAACAAATACTACCATTCGCAGATTGTTTTTTTTTTTAGCGTTCGGAAGTAGGAGGTATTGGTACGTAAGCAGAGGGATCAATGGCCGACTGTGTTAACGCACCGCAGCTTGGAGCGCGTGCAGCGCAAGCTCGCGCTACATAACCCAGGGATACTGGGTTCAATCTCCACCCCTGCTCGTCTCGATCCGGATGAGCAGTGCACCGCGCCGTACGGTCTGTATCACTACTGCGTGGTGCTGGTCAAAGGCCCCAGGCTAGCGGTTGCAGTACACAGTTTAAATATTACACCTACAGGTGAGACCCCATACGCTCATTGGGGCCCACTAACTTTCGGCTGTATAAAAATACACAAATTAGTTACTAAGGTAGCTTTATAGGGTGGGTGGTTTCCTTAGTTCCGGTAGTGCCCAGGGCAGCATAGCCCTTAGTCTTTCAGTACATGCCGTGGGTGGTGCAATAATTCAGCTCGTGCCTAGAACGATTTTTTAATGGAAACAGATTACGTCACGCCATTGTCTCCTTGTGGCGCTGCGCCCGCTTCCCCTCAGCACCACCCCTACACAAAGTCTTTGCGGGGAATTTGTTTCCCAAGATAGGGGCAGCGCATTTTTTTGCTCTTTTCACCCTTCCTCGCACCGCACATTTTTTCTACAACACCTTTTTAGTCTTCTTTCTTTTTTGCCCTTTCCTCCCATCTCCGCTCCGCGTGCTTTTTCGCACCACCGGCTTCTGCTTCTCCCGTTCCTGGGTCCGTAGGTTAGTCAGCACCGCCCCGGCTTCCATGCCAGTGTCCAGTGTTTTATGTCTGGCACCGGTTGCCATTTTTTTGCTTCGAGATCATTTAGCGGTTATGGACTGACCGACCTACACGCTCCTCCTGTGGTTGGTTGGTCCTATAAGGCTATCACTTGAATACCGCTTTAAAATGTATTAAGACGAGCAAATGAAGGGGATACCGAAACCAACATTCAAGTTTCCCGTGCTACCCAGTGGAATGACGTCACAGATTGCGAAGCATACAGGTCCAGCAGGCAGTCTAAGAATCAGAGTATGTTGGGCACAGCAATCATTTTGGTGAAGTAAGCTTCCACTGCATTCATTTTGCACCATAAAATATCTTCCCCGTCGGAAAGACGTTCCATTGCCTAAATTATAGTTTTCGTTACTTTTTCAGCGTTTCCAATTAAATTTTTTGGTATGAAAACAAAAATATATTAAACCGTGGGAGCAAAAAGTACAAAAAAATAATAACTTCGCGAAGAAAAATAAGTTTACCTAGTATTTGGGACATCAGCTCAGCTATGCCTATTGATTGATTGATTGATTGACTGACTGAACTACTTTTGATTAAATTCGCGACCATGAATTGTTCGCAAAGGCTCCCATTTAACTTGTAACAGATTCCTTCTGAGGAAGATGCACTAAGATGTTGCAAATAAAACTAATTGTCTGTGTATTTCTTTTTGTAAAAAGTCGTTTGATGCCTTAATTTTGTTTTTTTTCAGATAATCAATGATTTCGCCGTGCTATCTGCCTTAGTAATATTTGGGATATCCGTCTCAGTTTTTGTTCCGTTGATAAGCACTTGTGTTTTCTTGTGTCACATGTGTGGTATTTGTGGAAAAGCCTCCCGAATCATGGTAGAGTCTGACTTGGGAATACGGAAGTTCTGTTCTCAATTATCGATCGTCCTGGTCATCTTAAACACGTAAGCATGCATCATGCCATTTTATTTTTACCGTGGTCAATTATTGAAACGTTGCATTCTTTTAAGAGTCCTAAGATTCACACTGATTTCCACTCCAAATGTGTGCTGAACATTCTCAAAAGATTGGTTTACAACCACAATCATTTTGAAAAGTATAAAAAGTGGTCTCCCATAAGACTCTAATGGAAGAATGTTTGCAGAATTAAAAAAAATTATATTTCTTGTATACTGATGACTGTAAGAGCACCAAAATATTTCAGATCAGAAGCAAAACGGGAAACCTTCCGGTGGCTGATATAGCAAGTTTTAACGGTATTCCAGATAGTACATAACGTCACTCCCGCGTGGGGCGCACGTGGACAGAGTGATTTGGAGTTGCGTTTATAACTCCCACATTTGTCTCCTGCGCACAGCGGAGGCAAGAAAACCCATGACTAACCATTTCAAGCCAGGGTGGGACCCTTCCTCGTTCCTAAGGGGCTAAATACTCCCACATACTCACGCTTAGCCCATATGGTTCCCACCTCGGCTGTGCGAGGGCAAAGTAGGGAGCGAATGAAAACATTCCTAATTTAGGCTGCCCGTGCCCAAGCCAATCAACAGCCAACATCCACTGGAGTATTTATGACCGGTAGTTCCCTGATTGGCTATGAAGCCCATGGTCCCACGCCCTGTTCATGTGTGGGTTTATTTTCAGCTATACGCAAAGCAAAGTTAGCGTAGATATAAGCGTCATGCATAGAAGGCGTAGGCATGCCCAACTTGGGCTGCGCGTAGAATACTCCCGTTGGTCTGACCTTGATTACGTGAGGTCAAAATAAGCGTAGTACCCAAGCAGCACGGATTTTGGCCAAGCATTTGCCAATGGCTGGCGGTGGTCTTTTGGCCAATGGCCAAAGATGTGGCCATTCATTGGCCAATGTTTGTCCCATGGCTGATGGCCAGTGGCCATTGGCCAATGGCCAGAGAAAGGCCAGTCATTGGCCAATAGCTGGCCACTGGCCAAAGACCCATTGCCAGACACTGGCCAGTGATCGGCGAAATCTGTGCTGCTTGGATAGATAACTTATGTAAGATTAAAACAGTCCTCCACCCAAACTCATCCTCATGTAGTAAGGCTTTCGCGCACCTCTTCAAGAAATCCGCATTGAACATTTCAACCAAATATCTATGTGACCTCCATATCACAACTACTTCATTAGCTGTGCTATTGTTACGACCAGACCTCGGCAAGTAAATGTTTCTTATTCCTAAAATTTAACGCCAATACTATTCTGCCTCAATAATTTTTCATTTATACTCAAGAAATCACCAAATGCTCTACTTAAAGAATACATTTGGCGCATAAATAATTTAGCCCCATGTTGCGGCACAAAAAAGATGTGTTAAATTAAAATTTTAGCTTAAACCGCACTTTTTATGTAAGGCTCGTAAAAATATTAGGTGCTGAAGAAAATCAATCATTTATTTATTTGTTTATTTTAAATAAATAAATAAATAGTTGATTTGCATTAAGTCCTCATTTCTAAATCCCTTTGTTCATGTAACGCCCATTGATCGTGCAGGAGCGGGTGGGGATGATTCGGGCAGAGCGGGATGGCGCTGCAAAGGGCCAGTTCGGATCGTGTAAGGCAGGACGATTCCTGTGAAAGTGACGCAGTGAGAGGTGGTAATTGGTAGGGGCATATTGTTCGTCGGATAAATTTCATCGTCTTGATTAGGAAGAGGTTCCTAAAGAGCGGGTTTTATGGGGTGAATAGAGACGGTCTTTTGGCGTCCGTTGAAATCAATATTGAATGTCTTGTTTCCCCTCGTGAGTACCTGGTGAGGCCCAGGGTACGACTGTTGGAGGGGTCTTTTTATTCCTTTCTTCGCAGAAATATGTGGGTTGTGGTATTAAGGTCGTTTGCAACATATATTGGAGTTCGATATTGCTTGCGTGGTTCGGTGGGTCGACGGTTCCTCATAGCTGATCGGAGCTGGCGCATGTACGTCTTGGGATCGGGGGCCGGTTCCTCCAATCCAGGTGTAAACAAATTTTCCGGTAGCCGCAGAGCTAAGCCGTTGACTAGCTCGGCGGAACTGACCCCCAAGTCTTGTTTATAAGCTGCGCGAAGGCGAAGCAGGATGATGGGTAAACTTGTGGTCCACTTCACTGTGTCGACATGTGTTGTAAGAGACACATTGAGTGAGCGATGAAAGCGCTCAACGAGATCGTTTGCGATGGGGTGGTAGGCTGTTGTTCGTATACGTGTCGTTCCTAAGAGTAAGAGTAGCTGGTGGAAGAGTGCGGATTCGAATTGACATCCCCGGTCTGTTGTGATGTAGATGAAATTCCGAATCTAGATACGTATTGTTGGATGAAGGTGCGAGCCACTGTGTCCGCTCGGATATCTTGGATGGGAAGCACCTCTGGCCAACGGGTAAACATGTCGACGCAAGGGGGAGATGGCGATACCCCCCCCTCTCCCCCATAGGAAGTGGTCCCACGATGTCGATTTATACATGATCAATATGCTCTGTTGTAGGCGGAAGTGAATGGAATGGCGTGGAGGTGCGCCTTTGCACCTTTGATTCTTGGCATTGTGTGCAGGTTGGAGACCAGCTGCGAACATCCTTAGTAATGCCAGACAAAAGGAATCGTTCGGTAATTAGTTGTTGTATGGCACGAATGCCTGAATGAGACAAACCGTACATATAGTCGAAGATTTGTTAGCGATATTTAGAAGGTATGAATGGTCGGGGTCTGCCTGTTGAGACGTCACAGACCATTTCTGTAGAGGACGTTTGTAACGGAACATCTTGGAAAATAAGCTGACTGGGAAATAGCCGCAGTTGTTCAAGCTCCTTGTCACTTTTCTGCGTAGCACTGATGGCAGGGAAATCGATTTCCGAAGGGAAAGTTAGTGCACAGGAAAGAGGAGTGTTCCGGGACGGGGGTCGGCCACGGGATTATTAGAGAATGTTCGTAGATTGTTTTTGCCGTCCCGCAACGCTCTCCGCAACCTGCTACGATACCCGGAACTCTATAGTCAAGTGCATGTGCTAGCAAGCGCAGTAGCGGCCTCTTCGTTGCGGAGGGCTTAGCGGAGGGGGAAACGCGGTCTACGAAAACTTCCTATTAATGCCTTTGACGTGGCGGCGGGTGTCGGTTGTAAACTCGCCAATGTAACTAAGCTAAGTATCGTATTTCCGGAGGTGAGAATGCATCACTGTTAGTTTGTAGGGTATACGTAAAGGGCTTGTGACCAGTGAGCATAAAGAACTGGGTGCATTGTAGAAACTTTTGAGAATGTCGGTTCACTGTGTAGTTTGCGAGCAGTTCACGACCAAAAGTACTATGAAAGAGTTCTGTTGGCGTCGGCTGTCTGGAAAAAACGCAATTGGCTTCCAGGCAGTGTCGATGAATCCCGATAAGACAGCTCCTACGGCTACATTGGAGGCGTCGACCATGATGTTATTTGCAGTGTCATGGTGTCGGTGCGACAAAAGAGCAGTATTGGCGAGCGCCAAATTTGCCGGGTTGAACTCCTGGTCCGCATTTGGAGTCCAGACTTAAGGTGATAAGGGTGGCTTACTTTCTTTAAGAAGAACGGTTGAAGTAGCCAGCGTCGCAGTGCACTGGGGCACAAACTGTCGCTAGAAATTCACCAGCCCCAGGAATTTACGAAGACTACGAACGGTTGTGGGTGTGGGGAAGTTGGTAATAGCCTGTACCTTTGTCTAAAGGGGATGTATGCCGTGCTGGTAAACTTCATGGCCAAGGAAATCAAGCCGTGTTAATCCGGGCTCGCAATTTGACACGATGGATGTTAAGACAAAGTCTTTGAGGCGCTGGAAAAGTAGACGCAGATTATGAATGTGTTCGGTCTCGTCTCGGCTGTATACCACAAGATCGTTGACATAAGAGAAGCGAAATGTCAATCGTCTGGGGACGGTGTCAATGAACCTCTGGAAGGTTTGTGCTGCATTTCTAGGGCCGAAGGGCATACGGAGATATTCAAACAGGCCGAATGGTGTTGTTACGGTGGTTCGGCCTGCTTGATAATAGACCAGGCCTATTGTCGAAAGAATAGGGGAGCCGTGAAGAGACAGTGAAAAGTTTTGGATATATTGTATTGGGTACCTATTGGGCTGCTTGGCGTTGTTTAGTGCACGATAGTCACCGCGAGCTGGCCAGTCTCCAAGGTTTTTTATTCGGCACCATGTGGAGAGGTGAGGCCCATGGATTCAAGGAAGGACGGCTGATGTTTAATTCGAGCATCTGTTTAAACTTCCGCTTGGCAATCTTCAGGCGTACTGGGGCAAGTCGTCGCGGTGGAGCATAGGACCTGTTGTCGCTATGCTATGCGTAACGTCATTTCATAGTGTTTTGGAAGAGTTGTCTGGAGAAGTAAAATACCTGAACTCGTTGAGCAGATTGTCATAAATTAATGAAGGTTGACAGGATTAGTCAATTAGGGAAGAGGTGACTTTACTCATATTCCTTGTACCATCAAACGAGTAGTGCCATCTACCAGTCGAAGGTGAAGCATGTCCACTAGGAGATGAAGATGACAAAGGAAGTCCGCTCAATGTATGAGGTAGGAGACAGCCGCGACAAGGAATACCCAGCGGAATGTTCTACGGAGCCTTATGTCGAGGGTGAGGGAACGTTCGCCTGAGGTTGGTATTGGTGTCTTGTTTGCAGCCTGCAGTGTACATGGCTCTTTCGCTCGGTGGGATGTTAGAAGGTGCGGGAATGATGCTCACCTCGGCGCCCGTGTCCACCAGAAACCGGAGTTTGGAGTTGTTATCGCTAACAAAAAACGGACGGGTTGAATGGTGAGCACTGCGAGTAGCCGTCGCTAGTGGCGGTCTGGGAGGTTTTCCGACCCCGTACATGGGGTGCAACATTTCTGGGCTTTGTTACGAAACTTTCAGTGGTACCAGCAGATCCCTGGCGAAAGAGGGCTGGTTCGTGACGGAGATTGCGGCGACTGCCGAAGACGAGATGTCGATTGTTAGTGTGACCTAGACGCAGGGGCGGCCGCAAGCCCGCTTACCTGTGCCGTGAGGAGGCACAGCTGTTAACTCATCTTGTCTATAGGTGTCGGGCTGGAGGACACAGATGTTGAGGTACTGCTATTTGCGTGCTGAGCACAGTATGCAACTGTAGAGGTGGTAGGGGAGGCCACTTCCAGAACTCTGCCCACCAGCTAGGCTAAAGCGTCGATGGGGATGTTCGCAGTTGAAGCAAGTGCCATCCTAACGTTCGCCGGTAGTCGTTGAAGAAATAATTCTCGGAGAAGTGAAGGTACAAATGTGGTGAGCAAGTCGCCGAGTTCGGAATTGCTTCAGTCGCCGCTGTTCAGAAAGGGATGTTCGCTTTACTAGTTTCGTTTTCAGGGTGCCGATGGGGTTTTAAAATGGTGGTGTGATAATAAGATACCTTACCTCTGAAGCGATGCTGTGATGTGGTGGAATTTCGCTAGTTGGTTCACAACGCTTGTTATTGCAAATTAAGTTTCCACCTGAGCAAACCAGAGGGGAGGATCTGATGGCCAAAACGCCAGGAGCCAAAGTCGAACTATTTTTGCGACGTCGGCGTTGTTCAATCCCGTGGCCATTTCAACACCTAGATTGGTGCGAACTTCGAAGAAGTCGGGAGTAGCTAGGTCAAAAATATGTGGTTTCAAAGGTTAAGTCACCACATAGTAATTTCCACTATAGACAACAGGAATAAGAACAAGCTGCCGGCATCTATTGTGCCTCCTTCGTCGCGTGCCTCTAGAGTTCCTTCTTCGTAATCCTTTCCCCTGTCACTCCGTAAACAATCCATGCCCACACATTGTAAAATTCCTAAGGCAGTTTTATCTGCGTATCTCCCAAAAATTGTTGTTTGTGATAATTCTGGACCACATGGTCCAGAACAAAAACAAGTTCACTGCCAGATTGCCCGGTGGTGACTGTTTTACTTACCGTGCAAGCTAACTTGCCCCAATATATTACCATGCATGATGCATGTTTTCTTGCTACCATGCATGACCACGCATGTTTTCTTGTTATCAGCGATCCTTGGAATGTTTTGGCGGAGTGCCGACAATGCCGCTTGTCGATATGGAGCGCGGTCTACGGCGCGAAACCGCGAATTGTCCTACTAACAGCTATCGCTTTAAAATGGTTGTAAAAATTATTGCAGACGCAAAACAAGAAGGATTGACAACCCTGGTACAAACGTGAACACCTCCCAGTTGCGCGGCAAGGAAAAAACTATGTATTTCGTCATAAGGGAAGTTCCGCGATTTAAAATGGCGATGACTACATGTAAATTGTTTATATAAAGTAGGTGCACGTGGACGGCGTCCTAGTAATATTATAGTCATTTCTTACTTTTGGTGTAACAAAAAATTCTGAAGTGCCATATATAAAACTTTTATATTTTATTATTTTCCCCCAAACAGACTTGTTATTGCATGCGCTTTCGCTTCTAACGCGTCCATTGTCAATGGAAGTGAAAGGGTGATTAACAATATTGAGAAAGCCGATCAAGATCTCGAAGCCTTCCACAAAAAATTAAAACGTGTAAGTATTTGTTTTTTATACTTGAGTCTAAACATTAGTCTGCAGCCACAAACTAACATGCGGATGTTTCAGCGAAGACTTTCTCTACTTCTTACAAATAGAGTGGCTGGAAAAAAATGTTCGGAAACAAACAGCTGTGCAAGCAGCGGTGAAGGACAGGGATCGCAGAAAAAGCTTTGTAATTAGCTAAGAATTCACAAAAGTTTCGTTTATTACGTTTCTAATTAGTAAAATAAACAGAAAGTTCCAAATAGAAGCTTGCTTAGCGTCACCATAAACCCATATATCAGTCAAATTTAGGAATACTTAAAGCACATCTGAATCGGAGGAGTGCGCTCAAGTTACAACTCGCGCTGCAGGCACAAAGCTGGAGATGGGAAAACTCGCGTAATAAGAATATCCGCTTTCTTTCTTATCGCCAACCTTCTGCCTGCTGCACGAATGGAAACCGCTGCGTTCCCCCACGCATCACTGATGCTTTACGTCTTCCCAAAAAAACAAATCTTGGGCTTTTCGATGACGCTCAGCAAGTTTTTATTGGAACCACATGTTTATTTAATTAAAGGTTTCAAAACCACGAAGGAAACAAGGACAAAGAAGACAGGAAGGCAACAGAACAAGAGCTATTTTTATTCATGCAAGAACACTCAAATTATTTTAATTTGAAGTGATCAACACATACACACACACACACACACCTTTGGCCCGACCTACATCACAGCCAATCATCACTCCAACAAATATCCACTAATAAACATAACTTTTTTAAACTAAATAAATAGATTTTGCGATGTCACAATCGTCATTTGTCATTTTGATAAAAAACGCCTAAATAATCTTGTTCTCGCTTTTATAATTTTTTTTAACTGCGTCGATTCTAACCCAGGTTTACAGCCACATCGCCTACAGTGGTCAACCGGTTGCCCCCCCCCCCCCTCTCTCTCCCCCTTCCCCCTCCCCGGATTGTAGCACATACAAAAATATATTAACGTTTTCTAACATCAAAGCAGCGCCCAGTTTGCCGTACGTAAATTTTCCGCAACTAAGCGGTATCTCATATACGACATTCGTGACGCATTCAATATACTACACTTTGCGTTTCTTAGTACATTATAACATTTTCAGCCTAGTGAGAAACGAACAGATTTCAGACAGTTTTCAAGACGCTGAAAAAATAACGTTAACATCATATCTACAGGCTATATTTTTAATAGTTTGCGATACTTAGTGCCAGTACGGAATGTTGTGTAATCATCTTTTATTCTTTTGTCTGGTTGCTCATTTGTTTGCTTGTTATTTGTACCTTTTAAAATGCTCTCACGGCATCTACGAATTTGGTTAGGTGGTTTCGCAACCTTTTGACTTGCAGGGAAAAACTGGCTGCCCTCTGGTGTATGCAACTTTTTGCAAGAGCCGCCTGGAGACACCTTAAGGCTAACTCCCTCTTAACCAGTTGGGAATGGGCACGTTCTAAAGATACAAGTTTTTTTTATTAGAACGCGGACTATACGTCCAACATACATGGCCGTCAAAAAACACAATCATAGGGTCCAAAGAAACTAATGCAGCTGTCCACAGGCATTTTTTATGTAAACTTCAGTTGGCCTGACGAACAACTTCTTTGAACAAATCGACAATCCTTCGAACAACTTCTTCCAAATCCGAATTTCGTCCAGATTGAAAGATAATCTTCTACGTATCTTCCGCCTTCATTACAGGCAAATGAGCAAGGCCTTGCTTAATTCGCTTGTCCAAAGACACAAAAACATATTACATAAAACAGGGGCAACAGACGACCCACTACAAGCACCACATTTTTCTACAAAAAGCAACGTCCGTTGTAACTGACAACAGTGGACTGAAGACAACAAAAATGGTCGGTGCATAGGTGTACTCTGCTGCGTGAGTTTCCGTAAAATTACATGGGGGTAACACAAGAAACGAGAGGAGGTGATATGAAAAAGGCTGTGCCCTGTCAACTCGTCCCATGTTTGTTGTTTGTGGCAGCTGTAGATACGTCCACGGACTTGTGCCGCGTGACGATGCCGGATGCGCAAGAAGTGAACTTCCCGTGGTTCGAAGTCATGTAGAGGCAATTTCGCAGACCCCCGCGCCGTCATCTCCGAGTCGCATTTGCGAAATTACGTGTGAAGTAAGTCGACGAAACACACGATACGAAGTTTTTTTTCGGGGAGAAGCACACATGGATGAGAGGAGCCGACGTCGCCTCCGTGGCAGACGTGATAATATGTTCGTCGTGTCATTGATGTAGCGGGGTGCAAAGTGTGGGTCGGCACGCCTGAAAACATGAAGGTTCTTTTTATTTTCTTATTTGCGCGTTCAAAATAACTGCTATTTTATTTTGACGTGAGGGACCACGTTCTCGTGACATTCCGTACCAGTTTTTTTTACAGTGTTTTCCCAACTTTGCGTCCCCTTCCAAATTTAGTTTGACGTCAGTGGCATTCCTTCCGTAACCAAGTTTTCGTGACATTGCGTTTCCAAGTTTTTGTGGCATTATCTTTTTTCTCAACTTTGCACCCCCTTCCATATTTATTTTGACCTGCGTGCCATCAATTCCGTGGCCAAGTTTTCGTGACATTCCGTGACCAAGTTCTTGTGACATTCATGTCCAACATTGGACCCTCTTCGAAGTGCGGAGAAAGCCGGAATTTTGCGTCAAAAAACCAAGAGCGCTAAGACATATTCGCTGCTAACGCCCACATAAATTTGAAACTTGACCTCTTCTCACTTGTCTCTTATCCCAAACAGCCTGGGTAACCCGTCAGGAAGAATGGAATAATAGATCCTCAACGTCCACAGTAAAAGTTGGGATAGCATCTCGGACACCCCTCTCTTAAACACCCCAACAACATCATTCGAGCTTCGTAGAAGAAAAGGGTTTCCTAGTGTAAGTTTGTATAAAGGAGCTGTAAGTAATGGATAATCTGAACTTGACAGGTGTTATTCTCAGAAACAGTGGATCGAAAAAGACATTCAGGTTTGTTCGTTTTTGCTTGAAAGAATACTTCCAAAACCTTTTTGAACTTTCTCAGCAGCTTTCCTCAAACTTTCCAGGTGCAAACCTTTGGGATTTCTAAGCGCCTCAGATTTTTGCGTTACGTGACAAACCGGACTTCCCTGAAATAACTATCAATTGCTGCCGACGCCCTCTTTGAAACAAACCCTTTGTCAAAATAACAAACCCGCCTTCCTTATCGGCCTGGACAGAGGACAGTTCACTATGTTTCAGAAAACCCACTATCATATTAAAAGGGGTCTTCGCCCTACGAAGGCGACCCACAGTGTCACTGAAGCAGTCCACACCATCACTAATGGCACGTTCCTTATTCTGCTAACCGGTGCGATCAGCAACCTTTGAGCCACGGTGAACAGCTCTGGTCGAGTCGTAGAAGGTCCAAAGCTAAACTTTGGTCCTTTTCTTTAGCGCTTTCTTCCCGTCTGCTGGCTGAGTAGCACCTTTCGAAACGGGGACGTTGTCGTTGGTTTTGGCAGCGTTCTATTCCCTTGGTGGAAGCCTCGCTCTCACCTTTTGTCATAAGAACTCTATAGATTCTATCGCCGATTTCTTGTATTAAGCATACCGGTGATTATCACTTCGTTCTTCCGCTCCTCCGTTAAGGGTGACAAGGAGCCAGTCCAAATACAGTCTAAAATGTCTCTGCTATTCAGATTTTAATACTTTTCACAATCTTCCGGTGACCCCAAGATGGCTCCAGACACCGAAGAGGCCCTCAATAACGGCAGGATCTAGAGTTTTTAGAATAAAAAAGGAAAGATTCTGGCGTGGCAGGAATATGTTGCATAAGACTTGGCTTTGGGCTGTTGAACTATATTAATCAAAATGTTAAAAAAAATCGAAAACGAACTGAGGACAACGAAGACACAAAGACAACGAGATAGGCGCCAACTCTCAATTTTATTTTATTTGAAGTCATCCTCACCAATAAAGACACACTTCTCTTCCCTACCCGCGTCACCACCAATCACCACTCCTACAAATAACCATCAAGAAACGTCACCTTTCTTTAAGTAAGTAAAAAGGCCGGTGCGCTACCAAAATGGCATCTGTCTTTTTGATAAAAAAACGCCTCAATAATCTCTTACTAGGTTCTATATTTTGCTTTCTTTAAAAAATCCATGAATTCCAAAGCAGGTTCAAAGCCACATCGCCTAAAGTGATCAGCAGGACGCCGCCCCCCCCCTCCCCCTCCACCGCATTTTTGCGCACACAAAATTTATTTTCTCGTACTTTATCATTAAATCAGTGCACAATTTGCCAGATGTAAAATTTCTCGCAGCCAAGCGGCATCTCATATACGACACTCGTGGGACATAAAGTAAACTAAACTGTGTGTTTCTTAGAACAAGGTGCTTTTTTTGGCTTGTCAGCATCGGACAGATTTTGGACAGTTTACAAGAGACCGAGAAAACAATGCTCCTGTCCTGATGTCTTCGAGTCTTCTTTGTCGTGGTTTTGTTCGTGTTTTTTAATCCTTTTAATTAGTATAGAGCAATTGGTCCAAGCCCAATTTTAATGCAAAGTACACTGACAGGGAAATTATGCTCCCCGAGGGTTTTATTTGAAAATTACCTATAAGAGCCCAACTACCCAAAACACAATTTACAGTTCGAAATTAACTTTCTTTCCACCCGAAAACAGCCAGTCGAAAATTAGCCGGTTTCAGTCCCGCTCACTTTTCATTTTCAAGGTCACGTGGCGTTCAAACTATGCGTACCATATCATTTGAAAGTCGTGGGTTATCTAAGGCACACATTTAGTATAAAAACAGAAAATATTACGAACCCCATTTTTTTGTTTCGTTCAAGAAACTGCAAATATTTTGATCGAAAAATGAATGTTGCAGAAATCATAGGAAGTACCTATACACGTCATTCTCGAAAATGGCGACGTAGCGCGAGCTCACCGCGGTCTGGACGAAGCGATGGCGGCGCTGGGCGGACAATATTGCAGTAAACGTCGGGCGCTTTTTCAGAACTTTCCTTCGTCGTAGTACCGGCAAAGCGATCTTCAATCGCGGAACAACGAGCGGAAGGAAGATGAGCGCGAAACAATCACACGCCAAACGGTGCACGCAACTTCGTCGTCTGCCTCCCACGCCAGAAAAGCGGAGAAAAAAACGCGGTTGGGTGTAGCTACCTGACTTCCGGGGATGAGCTTCCGTGCTCGTGTTTCGATTTTGGGCAATCGAGTTTTTCTTCTTTTTTCCAGCTTCAATAAAAGTTTACGTAATTTTAGCAAAACATTTATTGGGTCTCCTGACACCTGATTCAATCGCCTGGCAAAAACATGTAAAAAATAGTTAGGGGTGTCCGTGTCCCATTAATGCATATGTTTGTCTTCACTAATTAAATGTTTATTAGTAAATATTTGCTGAATATTTACCTCAATACTATATTTCTTTGCAATCCCCGACGCCCGCAATGGCTGGCAGTTCGTTCCCGTAGCATGTATTTTTTTTCTGAAACCATTCTATTAAGAATTTTTGAAAGTTTGTTTTTACACCTGATATATTTCACGTGGGCCATCTGACCTACGTCTTGTTTCTACTCTGGTAAGGAATAACTTGCTGCTGCAAGCTTGCCAAAGTTAACTTCCGCACCCTTTAAATGCTTGAACTCGTACACCTCTAGGAAAAAAGAAAAAAAAAGCGTTCTAGGCCGCCGCCATGTTGTTGAAGATGATGTTACTGGTGCGACTCTCGCGACCCCTAGTAGCTAGAAATTTTCTGCCACTCTCTTGGACTTGAAACCGGCTCAGCTCGAGTCTCCGCTGTGTTTTGCGGTTTTGCAAATGAAGATTTTCGGCCCGTCTTGGTAGTTTCCGCATACCCTTTTGTGTTATCTTGCACTGTGAGAATTAGGGCTGGTAGCATAAGTGCCTGCTATTCGAGCGTTACTGTTAGGTATCTTCATCGCGTCGAGGACCGTGGAACGGCACTCGACGTGATTTTGCTAACATTGACAGCCGTTCTTCCCCGAGATAATCCAGGAGAGCGAGTTTTTGCCAAAAATAGATTATCTGGTCGGGGTGAGAAACAGTCCAGTCACGCCCTCTCGTATGTCTTGTAGCTGGTGCTGTGAAAAAAGTGATGCTCTCCCTAAAACATGCACCAAAAGCGATTTCGTGAGGGGGAGTCCGACCGCATGAAGTTACTATAAGTGAAACTAACTGTCCGTCTTTGAACCCTTTTTAGATTATTTAAGTCTTTATACTAAAGGGATCGCATACAATGCTTCTGTATTTAAGTTTAGGTCTCTCAATGTGAATTGTACATAGGCTAGTAATTTCATGTTAGTGGGTGTGTTCTACGGTTTGTGCCTAATATAGTAAAGCTCTTTAAAAGCAGCACAAGTATTGTTATATATATTTCATGACCTTTTCAAACGCTGTCGATTGTCATCCCCAAGATGCTTGTAGTAATCTAACTCAGCAACGTTATAAACCTTATGATCAAACTGAAAAGAAATATGCTTCTTCTTTTCGTGATACTAAGAGAATATTTTGTTATTCAAGATTCAAGGACATCTTTCAATGGTCGCACCAATCCTGTATACTTATATTTAATAAAATTTGATCATCAGTCGGTGTTAAATCTTTGTGAATGCGCCAATTATCTGCAAATAGTCGCATGTTCACGCACGGGACAACAGTAAAAGTAATATAATTGACGTATGATTAAAAACACCACCTACACAAACCCAATATAACTTTTCACTGTCTGGAATCTAGAACTGAAATCTCTTTGGATTCTATCTGAATTTTAGCATAGTTTCTTTCAGTAATCAATTCCAGTTACAATCAGTTGATCTGAATTCCATAATCCAGGAAGAAAAATGTTATATTGGGCTTTGGGTAGGACAACGGCCCCATGACACTTCCTTAAGGTACTCAGAAGTCACTCTATGATCTAACATATCTGAGCAGCCAGCGTCTCGGAGCAGCTCCTCTGGACTGCGGCACTGTCGGAGGGGGGAGAACGGGAGAGAAATGATTGAAGGTCATCCTGTCCTTTCGCTACCTCCCTCCTACCCCCCCTTCCCGCGCCCCTCAGACACTCGATTCGATTCGCCAGAGTTTGCATGGCGGTCTCCATTTGGCATGAAAATCCCAAGCTAAACTACCCTTCAAACGGATCGGATCAGACATCTGAGTTCGACGCGCTTGGCAAGCGAATAGAGGAGTTCACCATTGGACGATTTGATACGCCAACCGGATTCCATGCGCTACTGTCGTATTCATGTACAACGCAGCGTGTGGCTGCGTTTACCATGGATCGCGACCGTAGCGACATCGAATTGAGTTAGTGCATTTGAATGCACTTTAACGCACTGTGTTTCCATGGACTTGAATCGACCGGTGGCGACGCCTCGCATCGGAATGATTACAGGGCACCCCACGTGACCTCTGGGGAAGAGAGGAGGGAGAAGATTAGTGGAGTTCATCGGCGACGACGCCGTCTGGACGGTGGCAAAAGGCTGCGGAGAGAGGGGAAAGTTTTGCATGTAATCTAAGGTTTTCGCCCCTCTTCTCCTTCTCCCCTTCACCCGTCCTTCAGACACTCGATCCAATTCGCTAGATTTACATAGAGGTCTCGATTCGACTTGAAAATCTCCAACCAACCTATTCAACCGGATCGGATCGGATGCGATTCGATGCACCTGGCTTGCGAATCGAGGTGTTTACATGGGACTATTTGATAGGATACTGTTGTATCCATGTAAACGTAGCCATAAAGAAGTTTTCTGTCCGGATAATGAAGTCCAAGGCTTGCCTCGGAGGGTTTTCAGCACTTTGAGAAAATGGTGCCTTTTTCGTCCAGAATGTGCGAACTAAAAGCTATAGATGTAGCCCGTTAGAGCACCCTGGGGTGCTCACGTCGCCGTGTAAGCGCCTCTGCTTCGCGCCTTTGTACCTCGGAATCCTCGCGTCGACGTGTACATGCGGCACGGGCGGCCGCTCGTTGGTGGTCAGTGTGGAGCGACGCCGGTCGCCATTCGCGGAAGCAGGCTGCTCCTCTGCACTCACTCCTGGGACGGAGTACGGCCTTCATGCGACCGCGCCATCGGGAAATGTCTGCGGGAGTGACGAACCAAGGAAGACCCGCAGATTTTTTTCGGTGTTGTTGACCGGTGAAAGGCGGGGGTAATGTTGACGTTCAGCACTGAGAGAGAAAGGGACGCATGCAGAAAAACTAGTCTAACCTCTGCGGGGAAGGCGGGTGCAAGGCGACGAGTTTGGGCAGAATCTGCATTACGTTTTGAGTTGGGCTCGACAATTATACATATGTTAGAGAAATCGAATTCGGTATAAGTTTCTAAACCCTCTTAACATTACGCGTAGCAACTGGAGAACGGTAACGCGTATCCTTTATTTTGAGGTGACGCTTAGGTCGCTAACATCGTTTCTTTTATTTGCAAGTGACGAGTACCGTATTTCGTTTCTATTTTTCGGTAACGCCTACAACACTGCTACCTTTTCGTTCCTTCGCATTATCCCTGCGAGGCCTCGCGACAGTAGAATTTCATGTAACGCGAGTAATGTTTAAAAAACGAAATATATTTACAATCCCCTCTAACACCGAATTAGAGCGCAGTTCTTGAGGAGGAGGAGGAAAGGTACAAAGAGGAGACTATACCCCCTCCTTCTCTCCTGCTCGCCTCCCATTTATGGGAAAATTTTCCGATAAATTCAGCGGGGAAATTTTCGTGCTAAATTTAGAACGAAGATTTTTCCGATAAACTTAGAGGGGAATGGGGAATGTTGTCGATACATTTAGCGGGAAAATTTTTCTGCTAAATTCAGCGGGATAATTTTTTTTCCGTGAAATTTTTCGGGGAATGGGGAAATGTTTTTCCGCTAAATTTAGCGGGGAATTTTTTCCGCTAAAGTTCAAACGGGACTTTTTCCGCTAAATTTAGTGAAGAAATTTTTTCCGCTAGATTTAGCGTGGAACTTTTTCTGCTAAATTTCAAGGGAGTTATTTTCCGCTAAATCTTAGCGGGAAATGTTTTCTGCTAAATTTCAAAGGGATTTTTTTGCTAAATTTAGCGGTAAAATTTTTTCCGGTAAATTTAGCGGGGAATTTTTCTATTAAATTTCGAAGGGAACTTTTTCCGCTAAATTTAGCGGGGAAATTTACCCATAATGCACCGGCGCGGCTTCGCCGACGCCGACGGCGACGCCGCTTAAGCCGGAAACGGGCGCCTAAGAGCTCAGCTCTAAAACGGCTGTTTTGAAGTTTTTGTTAGCAGACGACAGGGAAAGACGCTCCACTGACGCTTCCTCGTCGTCGCGCCGTTATTGACGGGTCGTTCTGGGCTTTCCTCTCTTCGCGCGGTTCGGCCAGTGGTAACACCCAACTTCTCTCACCTAGCGCCATAAGCAGAGAAAAAAATTGTTGTTTCTTTTTCATCTCTGCTGCGACAACAAACGAAATACGCCGACACCGTAACCCCTGCAGAGTGGTACTCATGAGGATAATATGCGGACCTGCCATCGTCAATTCGATCTTATCTGAAATCACCTAGAGAGAGCGAACAAATTATTTCAGTTGCTATTTTGTCTTTTCAGGACATCAAAAGTATATTTGTCAATATGTATGACAACTACAAAAATGAACTAATCAAGTCTACTTCCGGTGAGCGGTCAAAAAACCTGTTCTCTCCAATTTAGGTTTAGCCACGTGGCATATATAATTTCTTTGGGCATTCGATAAATTCATAGATGTAACTCTCGTTCATCTATCTGCGATCGCATTGCGGAATAGTTGTACGTTTCGTTTCACATGGCTATTTTATTGGCCAACTAATCACAACTCAGGATATCGTTGAAGTAGGAAGGGTTAATTTGACGTCTTCTACCGTGCGCTGCGTGATCGAATTTGATTCTTCTTTTTGT
>JAZHYW010010346.1:0-18343 GCA_037355805.1 Ixodes ricinus
CTATTAGCACCGAGATGTTTCGGTGGCGCCCTCTTATGGTGTCCCTCCGTGACGTCACGACTGGGATTTGCCTCGCCGCGACGTCACCAGTTGTTATTCTGGCTACTTCCCATCGGGTGCGACAACGAGTTCGATGGTGTGTTTAAAAGCACACCATCGAAGCGACAGCGATTGGCTCTGATTGAAGGATAGTGGGTAGACCTCAAAGCAAGCTTCCTTGAGGTCTACCCACTATTCTTCAAACACAGCCAATCAGAGCTCGGCGTTATGACGCCCCGACAACCCCGTGCAAAAGAAGCAGACGAACTGGCGCTCCGCATTGCAAACGCTCCTCGTGGTCTGCGTTGCTCCCTCTCTTCAATCTAGGCTCTCCCGTCCAGGCCACCGTGTTCCCGTCGGAGCTGGCCCAGTTGGGCGCTTGGGGTAGACGGCGCTGTCACCTGTCGACTTCCCTCACGGCCGCTATCGATCAGCGTCCGCCTAACGACCAATGACAGGGCGCCGTTGCGCGGCCGAAAAGGAAGCGCCACGGCGCGTCTTTCCTCTTCCCCGGGTCCCGTGAAGGCACGCGAGTGATCGCGAGAGCCAGCAGAACAGCTCCTCTGGGCATCCCTACGGTGTAAACATAGAGCAACTCTGCCGCATCCATTTCCATAGCACTTACGAGCCTACTTGACTTCGTCCATCACTGCTACCTACTAATACGGTGGAGAAGAAAAATCATGATTAAGATCGGAATTTATATCGGATCAGTTTTACTATGATTATTTAAATCGCACCTTTCCCAAAAAGACAGCAGTTGCGAAAGTAGTTTTTATTTACCGTTTGTCTATCATTTGAAGAAAGATTTATATCAGTCTGCACACGAGAAAAATGCATTGCTCTTCCGAGCAAACCGGAGCATTCGGTTGATCTCTACCTTCCACTTTGTTCGCATGTTGCATAACGTCCTACTGGAAGCAAATCAAAACTCGACAAAAACAAAACAAATAAAACTTTTGGCTAACTAAAGAAAAAGGCCTTTTTTTTTAGGCTGAGGTGACATCAAGCAAAACTTGTGAATTGAACATTACTTCAAAATTACAGTAATTATTTTATCCGCGATTGGACGGACTGATCAATCAATCAATCCATCAAACTACCACATTTAAAAGAATACACGTTGTGATAAACCTTTACTTATTTTTAGGTAGTGACCTAAATCAAATTAGTTTGAGACCATAATAAATACGACTTCTTGATCATTTCGCTACCTGCTTACATACCTAGGTCGTGGGTTTCGACATCTTGGCGTAATTAAATTTTAGCCGTGTCTGCAGAGTTGTGTTTTTACGATCCTTCTTCCACTCGCTTCCGGCAAATTCCGTTGGTAGGTTTGGAGCGATCCAATATCACACTATGCTCGCGTGTTTAGAGCAGCGAATGCCATACTCGCGTTTGCACGCGCATAAAGATACCAAGATAAAAGAGCTCCGTGACCGCTCCAAACCTACCAGCGGAATTCGCCATACGTCACACAAAATATGCTTTTATATATATAAAAAAAGAAACATTTTAAATATTATTTATACGCTAACACAGTGTTTCCAAACAAGCCCGCTTTGACCACACCAGGTGTGGTCATTGCGCGTGCGCAGAAACCAAATTCGGGAGGAGCGAGGCATTTGCGCATGCGCAGTACCCACAGCAGCGCCACCGCTGTGGCGTGACGTGAGTGAGTTGATTTGGTCTATGTATACGAAAATAAACCGAGGAAGAGGAGACGAGAGCGCGCGGGGACGTCAGGGCGCGGAGCCAACGCTACCTCGAATCATCAAAGCCTGTGCACTAGAATTGTGACGTCATCACCGTGAGATCGAGCGAAGACACTGATTGGACACGAGTGCTGCGTCAGTGTTTCCGTTGGGGCTCGTGTCCAATCAACGCGTCGAAGGACGCTCCGCATCGGGCTCGGGTCCACCTGCTAAACCGGCGCCGTCCGACTGCTATATGACGTTCCACGGACGAAGAGTGGGGCGTGCGGAGTGAAAGTTCCTAGATAAGAGCTTCCTACAGGTAGCGACATTCTTTGAAGCGCCGACTGCGTGACGGTGCAGGTTTTAGGAAGCGAATGGCGGCGCACAGCAGAAGACTGAACCGAATGACGCCATTTTGTTCCAGGGGAGTGTGCTTTGTCAGTTGTATTGGTTGCCGTTACTCGTAAAAAGAAGTACTTTAGTTCGCAGGCCTTCATTATTCTGTAGTATACTCGTTCTCCCTCCCCCCCCCCCCCCCACAAGAAAAAAAAAGATTTTCCGCGTTGTTTACACGCCGCGCGCAATCATATTTAAGCGTCTACATTTTTTGCGGTTTCCACGTCTCTTCGGGCAAGCCAGCGGGCACGGAGTGAGTAACTAAATATCAGTCCGTCATATTTTAACCGGACGACGCGGAAACCTCCTCCACCGACGGGGGCGACCCGCGGTACCGAAAGCGCGCGATATGTAACGTTTTTGGCCCTGGCCCTACTACATAATCAGAGCCGCTAAAAGCTTTTTTTTTTTAGTCGAAATACAAAATATAAGTGGCGCGAACCGTTTCAATTATTTATGAAAGTAGATTTTGTTCAGTATTTTAGATCAGGAAAGAAACAAATGCAGTTTATAAAGAACGGAAACAAGAAATGACACGTCGACATACCCGCCACCAAGCGGTGGAAAAGGCAGCGCATATTAGAAAGGTGTAGTGGGATCAGGCACCGACGAGCGGCGAGCGTAAAAAGGTCCCCGATGTTCGCGGCGGCGCTGCGGTCGAGGATCCGACCGGTTCCGAGCGTTCCGAAGGCCTTCGGCTGCTTCAGCGAGCAGGTTTGGCGGTATGGCAGCGCGAAGTGGCTCCCGTTCTGACTGATATTTACCCCGTATTTGGTGCCGTTTGTGGCCCATGAAGTGTCATGCCGAATTAGTGTTTAATCGCGCAGCAAATGCAATGCGAGCCGCTCTGGCCGTCCGCTTAATACAGCCGATGCAGCACATGCTTTAGTGGCGCCCTCTCGAGCCGTCGACACGGAGTGCGGCAACCGTGAGCGCTCGCTGAGCTCACTACCCCTCCTCTAGTTCACGGCCACGCAAGCGACCAAGGACGTCATGAGGGAGGTTATTTTTTGCTTGTTTTTGTAATTTTAATTTGCCTATAACTTTTCAAATAAAGCGAACTTCCAGAAAAGAAAAGTTTCATTAAGTTACTATGTTCAGTGCGCTCAGGTTCGGTGCAAATTAAAAAAAAAAAACAGTAAAAATGTCCTTGCAGGGCCGCTCTAAAAGATTTGGTTGGCGGAGGAAGAAGCCACGTTTTTGGCGTTTCATACTTGAACGTTTTGATAAGAGCATGCATATATATATATATATATATATATATATATATATATATATATATATATATATATATATATATATATATATATATCCATGATATGCGTATATGATACATCCTAAAAGTGCACGCTACATTGTATCTTAAAGGGGTACTCGCAACGGAATTTGAAATATTACTCTGTGTTCAAAAATTAGCTTTGAATATGATCCTCAATAATCCTGTAAATGACAATCGCACGCTTGTATTTTGAGCCTGGTGGCTGTATTTTCCGTTATAAACGACAAATCTGGCAAGCGCTCGGAGAGCAGCCAGCGGAGAGCACGTGACATTCCCCGCAATCGTGACGTAGTTCGTCTCGGAACGAGCAAAGCTGCGGCGAGGCTGACGTCGAGAGGATGTCCTATGTTCTTAGAGCCACCGAAGCGGCTGCTTTTGTATGAATTTTGAGTGACGGGTTAATCTTCTATAATCTTGTAGTGGGACAATAGCGACTTGTGGGACTCACAAAAGAGATTCCCGGGGAGAGGGTACTTCCTCCTTCCCCTCTAATCTCGTGGTGGCCGGAGGCGAGACAGTTATCGTCACTACCTGTCAAGGTTCCTAGACGGGCATTACAAACGAGGCGTTAGCGACATCCACCAGGTGCTCTTTGCTAATCGTTTAATTCGTTTTAAAATTCCTTTTCGTGTCTTTTTTAACAGGATATTGGTGCGTCCAATGTGATACTGGTCCTTTGAACGCATGTAGACCAAAAAATAAGCGCCGAAATTTCGTTGTAGTCCTACATAAAGAGGGAACTTAGCAATGCTCTTTTTACTCCGGTCCTTGAGGTGTGTTGACCGAGCACCGATTGGAAGGATAATGGGTGCACTGTCTTCCTCCAATCAGAGCGTATAAAAGCGTTTAGAGGGAGTCGCGCTTGAGGAGAACGAGACGCCGAGTCGTTATCGAAGGAAGGAAGCTTAGGCGGGAGGTGCTGAGGCTCCTCCTCCTCGCTCACCTTGTGCTCGGCGCGTTGGCGCCAATGCACGCTCTAGTCTGCTCCTCTCCCTCAGTTCACCTCCGCATAGACGCTTTGCATAGCAGCTGTGCATGGGCGCCGCCATAACCGACCTTTCAGTTTTTGTTTCCTCTTATTTTGGTCCCTTCGCTCCATCGTATACCACATCGGGACAGGTTATCGACATTCGATAGGTTCGACCGTGTCCTTCTTCCCAGCATGGGCCTTTTGTGGAGGCTCGTCAGAGTCCGCTTCGGTGGCATCGGCATCTCGGTAAGACGAGAGAAGGACAGCAATGGCGGCTGTAATCTGGCGCGTGTGCGAAGCGCCTAACAGTCGGACAGTCGTTGACGGATTAAGGAAGCTCCGATCTTCAGCACGCGCTTGTTGCCTTCCGTCGGGCCTCGGCTCCGCGTACTCCGAAGCGTCACCAACGGCAGAAAGCTCGCGCTGGAGTGCTACAGGCGGAGAATGCGCAACATTCTAAACTTGTCACTGGCTATACAGAGCCGTTACATCCTCCGCATTAGTTATTACTCGCCACTGATGCTGGTTAAGGTCCCTCGATGTGTTTGTGTTTGTCTCACAGGTAGCGTCAATACGCCAGTGCTTTGTGCGCTTTTGGAGGCAAATGACAGCAGAGCACTCGCCCGTTCGCAAAAACGGTGGTTGCGGCACTTGTACGAAACGCGAAGCTGAATTTCATGAAGTTTATCGCTAGTCGCTTCATGTTCATTGGTTGAGATCCAGAGGTCCTTTCTATCGTGCTTTCAGTGATGCAACCTCTCTCCCTCCCTATCTCTATCTTTTCATATGCTTGCGTGTGGAACATCCCGCCTCGGGAAAGCTCTTTTCCCCTTAGCACGCGGGTGCACTGCGGCGAAGGCAGACTTGAAAAATCGCGATACCTGCTTTGTGGTTGTCGCTTCGCTGCAGTACACACGTGCGCGATACAAAGTGCACTTAACGGGGCTCAGCTAACTAATCCTCCTGCATCAACACCACCATAGTTTCCTATACACTCACAAAGCCTGGCAGATCGCCACGAGAAGCGGCCGCCGAAATGGAAAAGGTGGAGCGGCAGACAACGGATGAGAGGACAGCCACGTGGCTGGCGCCCCGCGGCGGCGAGACGCTAAAACATACTTCTCCCGAGCGAACAAGTGTGTTTCGGGTCCTCGCCGCTGTAAAAGCTGTGCGCTGACGCCCAGGTTCCCCGAGAAATGGCTCTTTGATGCTCTGTTCTACCAGATCCTCGCACTCCAAATCTGCGACCGGGAACTCTATGGCTCCGTCGTCCAACTGCCAGGCTTTGTGAGTTTAGAGGAGGCAATGACACCACCAACAATTGTCACAGCCTGGGGCACTAAATTGGCTTTGGATATGTTTATACAGCTTTGAAGTTAGCCTGCTTTCAACGAGCGGCTTGTCTCTCAGCAGTAGATGAGCAATATAGCCAGTGCAGTAAAACCGCCAGCCTGGGGTCTTTAACGTGCACCACGCAGCGCTACACAACCGCACTCCCGTAGGATGCTCATCCAAATCGAAACGGGCAGGGGTGAGGATTGAGCCCAGGATCCTGGGTTCTGCAGCGCGAGCTTTCGCTCCACGTGCTCCGAGCTGGTGTGCGCCAGCCCACTCGGCCACCGATCCCCCTCATGGGGCACTAGAATTTTGAAGTCATCAGAGTGAGGTAGGGCGAAGACGCTGATTGGTCACGAGTGCTACGTCAGCATTCGGCGCGGCCTCGCGTCCAATCAACGCGTCGAAAGGCGCTTGGCGTCGGGCTCGGGGTCAATCGCCGAGTTGGAGCCATCCGACCGTGATTATGTTCTATGGGGGAGGAGAAGATTGTCTTGCAGACCTCGATAATTCTAAGTGGTGTTGCTTAATTAAACGAACCACGAATGTGAGAAATGTCACCAAACTTGCGAGTAGTAGTGTCAGTGTTTGGTACAAAGATCAAACCAAACAGCACGCTATTCGAAGCGATAATCGAAAGTTGCGAAAATTTGCACAACCCTACTGTAATGATCTAGCCATGTATAACGGGGTCTGAGGTATTATAGCCGCAGTAATTAATCAAGCATACCAACTTTAGACGCTATGTTGACTCAAATTTCTCCCCTTTTGGAAAACAAAATGTAGCAGGATGTAGCAAGGTAAGAATTTTGATGCAGTTTGGCGCAAATCCTGCAGAAATTACGCCATTGTGTTTAAAATACAAAGCCCATAAAAAAAAGAGAGAGAAACTTGAAATTTTTTGTTTTCTTTGAGTTTGTTTTGTGTAATGTTTTTTTCGGCACGCAGGCAACTCTTTTTTTTTAAATAATGGCAGACGTCACTTTTCTTTTTCTATCCAACAATAGTTAATTCTGTAAACTGGTACACTCACATAAATAAAATTTGCAGCGGAGTAAACAAAAAACGTTCAGCGCATAAAAAAAATAGTGTTGCTAACTTCCAATGGGCGTTATGTTCCAGCTAAGTATTTCAGGAATTTTCTAAAGTGCAGCTTTCTTGCTTTAGTAGTTCATGGAATACACATTGGGGTCATGTGTGAAAATTACCTACTGACCCCACGGTTTACTGAACGTAGTCCCCGTCCTACGTACAGCTAATAAAGTCTTTTTTTAATATTGACGATTTTTGTGAAAATTGATTCACTATAATTTTTTCGTTGCTTATAGTATTTTAGTAACCGAACAAAACGAGATACCTTAAAACACGATCTATTTCAAACACCTTTCATCAAAAATGAAAAAAAGAAGCCTTAGTAAAATTATTTATGTTTAGGGAATTCTCCGGATGTAAATATAGACACAGAGAAAGAACACCTATAATAATAGGCAGCAATGTTACCTGACAGCGCGCCCCTTCTTCCCCCTCTCCTTATAAATATCCCTAACGAAATTCCCTATGTCAATGGAAATCTCTCAAATTCCCTAGACACAGGGAAACGTACCTACAAAAGGCAGCACTGCTGCGTGAAAGCGCGCCCCCTCTTCTTGGTCGCGCTCGCTTTGAGACGGGGTCTATTTTTAGGAAGGCCCGTCGCGTCATCAAGAAGAAGGCAACCAGAACGAACGAGCAGCAGCCGTGGCTTCCCCTGCCAAGTGACAGTTACCGGAACGTAAAATGAGAAGAACAAAAAGTAGGTGCGATCATACTTGCGGCAATCTCGGAGGCCACGGTGCAATCAAATGTCTAGGTGGTGCAAGCACGACCTCCTTCAAAGTTTGTTTGCGGACAATAGTAACCATGGATAAACGGGGTCGCCCACGTGAATCGACGGACGTAAGCGCTGGACGTTATGGTCACGGACAGGATGAAAAGGGAATCTTTGGGACCCCGAGCCTCCTGCAGGCGCTCCTTGCCTTCCACCGTGCTTTGCCTGCGTGTGCAGGCTAGAAGCTCACGGGACGCCGAAGCGCAATCGAAGGTAGGGTCGAAGCTAGCACTGGAGGAGAAACTGCCCTGCCATTCAAATCCTTATTACCGTTCTAATCTTAATAGTTACAATGGACCGGGGGCTATAGATTAAAAGTTCAGTCGATTAATCTTTGCTTCATCTGGCGGGCATGACAACTGATTAGACAGATGGTTAAGGGTGGTCCAATCCAAACCGGAAAACGAATCCAAAAGCCAAACCTCGCTTTTTATATATATATAAATTCCGGAGTCCGTTGCGGCTCGGGGAGGAAGTGGCCGAGTACCCGTTTTTGAGCACAGTTTGTCAAGTGCGATTGTGTAATGTTCTGCCTGAGTACATAGTATCGTCAGAGTATGGATATGCTGGGTGTATTTTCGGTTATATGCGCGGAGTGGTTGGAGCGTACAAATTCTTAAGAGCACGCTTTTCGTTGGAATATTTGAGTGAGGTCACTAGGAAAAAGCTGTGTCAAATTTTGTTGACGTTACTCTGCCGGTTCCACTGTATAGAGCTCTGTGTTCTACAGGTTCGGGGCAGGATGTCCTCAAACGTGTTAAAAGAATGTCCGTTCCAGCGTGCGTCAAAACATTTTTTTTTTAAAGTTGCACACCGGTACTTTGCTTGTTAAAACGTGGATGGTGGAGAGGGGTATGTTTGTCGCGTGGGGTGATCACTGTTTTGAGCATGTCTTCTTGGACTGTTGGGACGCTATATTTTTCTGGGATGTGTTGCAGCGTACTCTAAAAAGGAGTTTCCTCTGGATTCCCATGGCATCCGGTTCCTATCAGTTGAAAACGAGAATTGTGTGCCTTTCGATCTTGTCATGTTGCTCGGCCTTCACAGTTTATGGCGATGTCGCATGGCGGTTCGCCATGTAGATGTTGACACGAGGCCTGTGGGGGAATACTTTTCCGAGTCTGTCCGTTATATTGTCGAAATATGGAAGGTTCGATCAAATGTCCCGGAGGGGTTACCAACAATAGAACAACTGTCAAATGTAATTTTTTTTTTAACCGTGCCACGTCAGTCGGTAAGCGATTGACGGCATTTTTACAGTACTGTACTTTTTGGTTGCACTATGTCAATGTCGGCAATAAAGAAAAAAAAAAGGAAGTGGCCGAGTGGGCTAACGCGTCTCCGCTCGAGCGTGGAGCGAAAGATTGCTCTCGGAACCTCCTGGGTTCGATCCCCGCCGCCCCCGCCCGTTTCGATCTGGATGAGTTTCGTACCGGCACGCGTTCGTGTGATCACTACTGCGTGATGCACGTTAAAAACCCCAGGTTAGCGGTTGTACTGCACTGGCTAAATTTCTCATCTACAGCTAAGAGACCGATTACCCGTTGAGGCGCATCTCCATCAAGGCTGTATAAACATACAGAGCAAACCAATTTTTTTTTCGTTGCGGCTCGAAGGTGTGCTGTAGTGTTTGGACGACGCAGCTACGGCACCAAGCGCACCATGCAGCAACGGGCGGAGGGGTCGACGGGGTTAGGCCGGCGACCAGACACGAGATTCTGCAAGGCAGAAGATCCTCCTCGCCCTGGGGGAGGAGGAAACGGGCAACAGTGGACAGGGTAGAGGGGGAGAGGAGGAAGCGGCGAAAAAGTGGAAAGCGCGAACTGGTCGCCGGTCTTTAAGTTAACCGCAGAGGAAAAGGAAAAAACGCGGAGTAGTGAACGGGGCGGGAGAGGGAGAAACATCACCCCCTCCTGGGGACTTCCATGCAGGGTGGACCGCCCTCCCCCGATTGGCTGCTCCAGGGGCTCGTCCGGCAGCCCCAAAGATTTGAAGATTTGTAACCTTCGATCCGTCTCCCGGAACAAAAAAATAAATGTAACAGTTGACGTCACAGGTGACGTCGCTTCCGAGTTCCTGACGTTCCGGCGCGCACGACCGTTTTGCGGGTTGGGTTGGACCGCACCTTTACAAGTTGAAGCCCCATGCAGCTAAAAGCATGGAGCAACCCAACGGTGGCGCTCAATCGCTGAGAACACGTGTCCCGGCCCATCGCTGACGCAGCGGTCATCTATAATGATAATAATAATGATGATAATAATAATAACAATAATAATAATTAATAATAATAATTATAATAACAATAATAATGATAATAGTAATCTTTAGTTGGGCATTTTGAGTCACGCGTGAGGAGGCAAAAGGTAAACCAGCTCCACCTGACTAGGTTCCACCATGTTTGTACATTGCTAAGCAGTGCAGTGGAGTAGCAAACACAAAAATGGTAAAAGAATAAATACATAACACGTAAGCAGGCACGTACATGTTCTAAAGACCACATTCCTATACAATAGCCGTATTTTGGGAAACAGAACGTAACAGAACGTTGGCATTTTGAAGGTGACGCCAAAGTTTCGCCAGCGCAACATTGTTATCTGGGAGGCATTGAGAAACGCTGCGATGTCGACGAAGCACAATCGAGCGAAAACAACCGATTTCATCGCACATCTGCGCCTGCCCATTGCCAACGTTGCCAGCATTTGTTGCTCACGCGCGTTCGTCACAAAAAAAAAAGAAAAGAAAAGAAGATATGAACGTTTTTAAAGTCGCCACGTACTACTGTGTGCGCGCGAGTAAGATGTTAGTGCCACTGGAATAATCATGGCGTTGGCTACATCGGTTCAATAAAAGCAAAGAGGTAGTAGATCCGCGAGTGTGCTGGCTGACCTAGTGGCCAGAAGATTGAGCACCAGGGGAATGCGCGCTACGCAGTCTCCCAGTGCGGTATTCGAGGCCGTAATAAAGTCAAGCCCGTGAGGTAGCGAGCATGTTTTTCATTGTAGTCGCCCATAAAAACAAATTGGAAGTCATCGCAGGCGACCGCTGCGTTGACACTGTCGCCGCGTTAACTTGGACGCTGCACAACTTTGGCAGACGGTGTTCGGAAAATGGTGTCATCTATTGCTGGCTTCAGACTGTGCTCGCGTGTGCGTCCAATCAGGATGCGCTTTTGTTGCCATGGTGACGGTGACCATAGCAGACGCAGACGGGCTTTTAATCCGGAAGGACACGATGGAGCGGCGAGATGAAATGCCGGCCTTTTCGCCTTTCTTTTCAACAGGCAGAACATGACCAGAACGAGATCGAAAAAAAAAAAAAGGCTTCGCACAGACGGCTGTTATCCAGCGCCTAGTATTTCGGCGAGTCTTACACAAAAATGTATATATATATATTTTCTAATCAACTATACCAGCTTTTTTTTTTTTTGAACTTTGGCTTTAGAATTCATCTGCCAGAACGGCAGTTGGCATGGAGACAGGCGAGTCGGTCGCCTTTCGTTAATCCCAACTACCTCTTCCCTAATCCGGCCCCTCTGAGCGCTTCCTGTAATTCGGAATTCGGACGCACCTACTCAAATTTAGTGCATAAGAAAAATAAAACAATTCTCGCGCGTCTGACGTTTTTTTACCGGGATCCAATCAAATACCTCGGCTCGGGTTCTCCATCTCCGACGTCAAGTTCCGCTCAGCGAGACAGCGCCGCCACGTTGGGACAAAAGAAAGGATTGTACTTAATCCCAAACCCCTTTTCGAAACGATATTCGGAATAAATAAACGGTCTCGTCTCGCTCGGGTTATGTAAATGAATTGCGAAGTGCAGACGAGGCGCTCAAATCGCCCCATCCGTCTCCCGGAACACAGATAATGAAACCGTTGACGTCACAGGTCACATTTATTTACGAGAAGATAACATAAAATAAAGAGGGAGACGCGGGACCATGGGCCGACCGCTGAAAGGGCAGAATGCCCGAGAGACGATGGTCTCTCCAGGATCGTACAGACATAGCCGCGTCACAGCTATATGCCACAGCTCAACGACACGTGGAGCGCGCTTACCTCCTAAAATGTGATAGCCAAATTTCTTATGGCAGCACCCCGGTGACAAGCCAGCCGGTGACACGAACCTGTGCGCACTGATTCGTGGACACAATAGACCGATCTCGCTGAGCGTTTCACGCGTGCGCGACGCCGCCATAACTGTAGTTCACAGGGGCGGGAGGAATAGTGCACGAGACCGCAACAGGGTTGTCGCGCGTGCAGAGTGACTACACTCCCGACGACGCATGCCGGCAGGGGCGGTGTAACAAAAACCGACCGGCGAGATCGGTCTATTGACCCTGGTGGTCTCGATACGATTGGCTCCACTGTTACCGGTTCTTCGTTCGCCTAAACGTCCCTATACAAACATCTTCGCGCTCTATACTTCGTTCACCCTCAAGTTGAGGGATGGACCAATCGGCCGCCTCCCTCTTATCACCTGACCCGGCTCTCTGCGCGTGATATGGCCGGGAGTGCGATGAGGTGCGCGAAAACGCATATGACAGGTACAACGAGGACGTAGCTTCCACTGCAGTTTCAGCTTAGGGGTGACCGGAGTATAACGAAGACGTCGAGCACTCTTTGCTATAGGCTGACCTCCGAAACGCACTTTCTAAAGGGCTCGCCGAAGAAAACATGCAGTTCGCAGTTGAGGATCTTATCCTAGCAGAGATGATGACACTGTTGTATGTGCGAAAGGGTTTCACGGTGTCGGAAACCAATGAAACAGTACGGATGTCACGGGGATGATAACTGTCATGACAACACAGAGGAACTCTAAAAGATGTATAGTCGCTAATTCCATTCCTATATATTTAAGAGAGAAGTACAGAACAGCAGCGTTTTTCTCGTTGGGGCAAAAGTTTCGTGCTACGAAGGTTGTTGGAGTTTAAAAACTCGATTATCCCCAAAAACCTCGCTTAAAAATGAACAAACAAATTTATTTAAAAAAAGCCCTTGAAAATATTTTCAGTGCGTTCGAAACGGCGTGTCTGCTCATACAAGAAAGACACACGCACCAGACAGTGTTTGCAGATTGTCTGTCTGTACGATGTATAAGTGGCGTGACCGCGGCCTTACGCATTGCATTCCACGAACACATAAAGTGTGCTGGGATTGACGGCGGTAAATGTAGCGTTGTGAAAAGGCACGTTGAAGGAGATTTGCCTTCGTCAGTGCGCTGTATACAATGTTGGCAATAGGTTCTTTGCTTTCGGTGGAATCGATGTAGGAGACGTGTATGAGGAGATCTGTGCTTTTAACGATTGTACGAGATGTTGCATGTGTCAAAAAAGATACACACACACAAAGACGTAATCTTTTTTTTAACGGGAACATTTCTTTTGTTGGTAAGGAGGCGTTTGTGATTGCGCCTGCGTATACACTTGCGGTGGAAGAAGCGAAAATACGTACGCGAGATGTTCTGCAGAGGCGCGGAGAGCGCACGAGAACGGAACCCGGGCGGCGGCGGTGGGGAGGCGAGGGAGCGTGTCCGCATCTGGGTATTTCGCAACGGCGGCTGCCGGGGAGGGGAGGACGGGGGAAGAAAGGGAGAGCGTCGCCGGTTACATGGATGTAGGGTGCCTACATGTTTCCGCCATGGATGTAGCGGGAACGATGGGGAGGCGGGGCAGCGCTCTCCCCGTGGTCACGTGGGATTTTCGGAACAGCGGCGGCCGGGGAAGGGGAGGGGAGGAGCGAGAGAGAGAGCCTTGCCGCAGTTGGCGCGTATGTGCGAGGAACGACGGGGGGATGGAGGGCAGTGCTTCTGCTGTAGAGAGGGTTTTGCGTTCGTACATAGGCATTTCTGCCGGAAAGGGGCACTAACAGCTACTGCCGAAACAATAAAGTTCCGGGCATTTTTTTCCTAAATTTATGTGCGTACTTGTTTGCGTGAACCGTTCGGAACGCCAACTATACGCTAAGTGCGCTCCGAAATGCTACCTGCGTAGAAAACGACGTAATAGGATTGTCTGCGTTTGCACAGGAGTCGGAGCAAAAGACGCGAGACTCGAAAGACGACACACAAAAAGGAATCGCGCCCGTTTCGACTTTCAGGGAGTTTTCGAGGCCGAGTTTAATAATTAATAACGTCCATGGAAAGCGGTAGGAAATCCCGCGAAAGCGAACCGGTTCGCGATGGTGTGGGACCGTACGAACGTTGGAAAGCGGGGAACCCTATAACACCCCATGATAGCAGAGATTAACTCAAGTAAATAAGAAAACAGAAACAAACAAAAAAATGCAAAGAGATGAGCGTCTCGACGCTAGGTACGGTCTCGCACAATGCGGAGCAATGTTCCCGAGGGAGGGAATTCAAAGCCCGGCCACCGCCGGCAAAGCGCGGCATAATTAAATACTTTCGCTGAATTCGTGATTAAGGCACGAAAGACGGGAGCGAGACTACATGGCAGCGGCTCACTAAACATTGGAGGTTGCGGGCTGTGCCGAGCGAGCACCTCCTAGAAGGAGAAAACAAATTACAGGGTCTCTTATGTTATCCCTAAGACGACTTGAAGGCGAAAGCCCAAGCGCCGATGTAAACGTGATAGCGAACCTCCAAAGACAGCGCGCTCTCTGACGACGCACTTTTGGCGCCGTTTCATTGGTACCTTTCGTGTCGCCAACGTGTTTTCGTACTTTTCGTGTCGCCGACGTGTTTTCGCTCAAAGACCTTGAAGGCCGACTGAACAATGAGCCATATAAGGCCTTCGCCTTAATAAAGAGTAGCGCTCTCATGCGCCCGGGACGCCAAACAGACGTCGAACGCTACGCGACGGGCCGGCCTACGATATATACAAAAAGGGTGTACACGGTGAGATGTACACCGTGCCGTGTGTGCCGCCCAAGGCACGGAGTATCGACCGCATGCACGGTACACTGTTTGTATACAGTGCTGTGTACCGACCGCGTGTATTGTGTACGGTCGGTAGTCACGGTATACCGTGAATTACACTAACCGTGTACACTGTATACGGTTCGTGTACCGTGACGTGTAACGACCGTGTGTACCGACCACGATCGGTAGCCAGAGAAGAGAGTTTTAGGGAACCGTCTTTGCACATCCGATACGGTACGGTGGGTCCTCCGGTACGAACTGCGCATGCGCGAGTCTTCAGTGGTAGCGCAAGCGCAGTTCGTACCGGAGGGTACATAGTACCATATCGGATTAGCAAAGACAGTTCCCTAAAACTCTCTAGCATGCCGGACGTGTACTGACCGTGCACCATATACGGTTGGTATATCGCACCATGTGCCCGTTGTGTGTACAGTCTACGGTCAGTAGTCACGTTATACCGTGACGTGTACAGTCCGTGTGTATACGTACACGGTCGATAATCACGATACAGCGTGATGTCAGGGTCGGTACACACTGTATCCCTTACAAAAACCGGTCACAACATTCTTTTTAATCTTTTTAGACTTCTTATTGACTTTCCGGTATCCTTTTGAATTCCTTTATAAACGCACTTTGTTTTGATTATTGTCAAAAAACTTTCAAAAGAAAAAATACTGAATTTTTTGTAGACTTATTTATAAAAAAACTAAAAGAAGTTGTAATGACGTTTTTCTGTGGGCTATTTTCTAAAAAAAATTCAAAAGTAAAACCAACAGATTTTGTTTTGTAGACTTATTTATAAAAAAATTAAGAAGAAGCTGTAACAAAGTTTTTTTGTGAATTATTTCCTTAAAAAATTATTGACATTATTTCTCTATAATTTTTTATAAAAAGAGAAAAAAATTAACATTATATGGTCTGCGGTCGTGTGCGGGGTCCGGCATGACGGCGATGGATACATGATTCTACAAACCCCTATAAACATTTTTTTAAACTTTTTATTGAAAATCTGTCTACTTCTTGTTCTTTCTTTTGATTGACTTCCTGTTGACATGGTCTACAGAAAGTTTGTTGAATTTGCGTTGAAATTTTTCTGATGATTTTCTTCTGCCTGAGTCAAAAGAAAAGCTGTTGAGTTTCTATTAACTTCACGTTGATCTTTTTCTGCTGACTTCCTGTTGAAAGGGTCATCAGAAATACTGCAGACGTTCTGTTTACTTCGTGTTTAAAATATTCAGATTACTTTCTGTAGCCAGTGTCAATAGAAACGCTACTGACATTCTGTTGACTTTTTATTGAACATGGTACATCTTGACCAAATGTCAAAAGTCACTAAGTTTCTCATTAGTCTCTGACAAGTTGAGTACCGTAGGGAGGAGCTTCAGTTCTCCTGCCTCCAGCGGAGTCTTCTATCTTTGACAACTCTTCGACGTCTCGCGCCCCTCGAGCTCGAGCGCGAAGTCAAAGCACGACGGAAGGCATGGGGCGCGTGCTGGAGGCCAGGCGTTCGAAAAACCCCATTCAACTATAGTCAACTAGTAAAGAAAAGCAAAATAACTATTTTAAAGTGAAGCAACCACCTTGACTGGCTTCGTCCTGAGTGGTGCTAGGCAGAGAAGCGATAACATTTGTTCTATGAGCCGTTTTTGTGGATGTTGTTTTAGCGACTACGCGGAATTATTATTAGTCGTACCAATGCTTTTTAGTAAGAGATAGAGTCCACGAACTTCGAAACACTGTCTTCCCTTTGACAGACTTTCGAGAAGGAGATCGGACACTTAGAACCTTAGTAAGTGCTGAGGCGGTCACCGGCCAAAGGATTACATTCAATATGTAGGCTATATAAGGCTCTGGAGCAGTTGACGGGACTATGATTCTGGTATTGAGTGCTTCATGGTGTTTGTGTTTGTTTACAATGCTTATTTGTGGGATGTGTATGTACCAAAGGAACAGTATTTCCTAACAAAATTCAAAATATATACAGTGAAACCCGTTTAGAACGAACCAGACATGTACACGTTACCCCAAAAAGTAACTAAATACTGTTACTCGTTACCGATTCTCAAAAGGAAGGCATGAGCTACCTCACAAGTAACGAGTTACTTTTCACGTAACTTTGACGACCAAATACACAACTGTTTTTGTTTCATGGTTTATTGTTTTCTTTTAGTAGTAATTGCCCTTACGCAGCAGCTGCCTGTGGTAGTTTTCATCAGTTATGATTTCCCCGCTTCCTTGAAAATTCATCTCCGGCGACGCTGAAGCGTCGTTCTACTGACGCGCTCGAAGGAACGGCAGTGTTGTGCTCCAGGAAGAGTTGGCGAATCTTTGGGAACTACGTCTTAATTGAGGATAGCGGGTAACGGGTTATGTGCCTTTCTGTGTTTGCAACCTCCGGGTTTACATTCGGTCCGTACCCGGTTCTAGAAAGTTCACCCAACGAACCTGATTGTGCTCGCTGGGTGAAGGACATTACAAGCTGTAGAGTTCAGTACAGCAACGTTTATCGCTGGACACGTCAGCCGAACTGTTCGACTGACGTGTTCAGCGATATACGTTGCTGTACTGTCATACTGTTTATTTGTTTTTCGGGTTGCCCATCTGCCTTTGTCGCAATGGACGCATACTCAGGTTAGAATTAAAACGAGGCCATCTAAGCGGTGTTGTACACGTTACTCCTCAAAAGTAACGAGATACCGTTACTCGTTACTTGGTCTTCAAAGTAACTAAATACCGTTACTCGTTCCTTTTCTAAAAATGTAACTAAATACGTTACTAGTTACCGAAAATAGTAACTAGGTACAAGTAACTCGATACTTGTAACGCGTTACGTACATGTCTGGAACGAACCTACGTACAGCGAATTATTGTCAATATCGAACTCACGGAAGATTTAAATAAAAATGCATGTAAAATGTACGTTTTATAACCAACAGCATATTGTCTATATCGAACTTTTTCCTCGCGGGAAGGCTTCCAAAAAAGCGCAAACAATCGTCTCCTAGCCCGTCTTTTCCCCCAAAAAGGAAGTAGGAAAGAAAAAAATTCCAAAAGCTCAAGTTGCAAACGAAATTGAGCTAAGAGAAGCGTTTCAGAAGGGAGAAAGCTAAAAACACACTGCACGCACGCACATAAAAAAAAACTTTTCGTTCCAAAGCGTTTGCCCACGAAGAGTAGCGATTCAGAAGGGGAGATAAGCTAAAAGAACAAACTCTGCAGGCATGCAAAAAAAAAAGGGAAAAAAAAGCTTTCTAGCGCGTTGTTACAAGGCGGAAGTGAAGAGATGAGAAGGAAAGAGAAGCTCTCGCCTTACAACGAAGTCATTGTGGAAGTTCGTTGTAATTGTTTTTGCTATATCGAACTACTTGCTATATCGAACTGATCGTAGCGTTTCTCGCTGTTCGTTATAAACGGGTTTGACTGTATTCAAAAAAAATTTAGTGTCTTTTTTTTTAATGTCAATCTGTAATTCCGTCAAAAGAAATTCAACAAAATTTATGTAAGAAGGAATTCTAAAAAAATGTATATAAGAAGGAATTCTAAAAAAATCTAAGTGGCTAATTTTAACTAGGAATTAAATAAGTTGTCAAAATAAAGTGTAAAAAACATAAAAAAGATTAAAAAGAAATTCAATACGATTCCAGAAAATTTTCAACAGAAATTCGAAAGAATTTAACTACAGATTTTTGTAAGGAACAATCTTTCTTCTTTCTTTATTCAAAGATTACCCCGCATTGCCCGGAGGCGTTATTGCAGGGGGGTTACAGTTTTGAAAAAATACATCTTCATTTGCAGAGCACACCTGGTCTTCACACCAGGTGTGCTCTGGCGTCACAGTTACATTACGTGACGCCAGGGTCAACACACAATAGCGCCGCGACTTC